>JAINUG010000187.1:167500-255000 GCA_029706075.1 Aldrovandia affinis
CATGGTGAAAATGCTTTCACAACACTGAAGAAACGTTTCTGAGAACGTCACCATGAGATACGACTAGGTACATTAATGGAACTTACGGATACACACGCACCGTGCCACTGGTGTTAGAACCACCTCCCACTCCCACTCCCACTTCTACACTGTATATTGATGAATAATATGACATTTTCAGAATGACCTTGTTTTTTAAACAAAACAAAGAACTTTTTTTTAAAGAACTTGTATTTAGGCAGGCCATATGCATGATCATTTGTGGTTTCCATAGAAACCGCCTGCTCTCTCTCTCTCCCTTTCTCCATAGCTACCATATTATAAGCTGTTCTGTCCCACAAGCAAGGCAAAATAAAAGACAGCCTATTACAAACCCTCAATAACTATGTGCTCTGTAACTATGTAAATGGCTGACAGTAAACTGTTGTAAGTACCACTGGGCGGAAGTGAATGTAATACGGAGTGTGGAGGGCGTCGGTCTCGGCAACATGGGAGTGGCAGGGTTGCCTTTGTTTTTACTTGTTGTGGAGGCCTTTGGAGCAGGGAGACTTTCCGGGGGCAGGTTTGGCACTCTCACAGCGTGTGAGAGTGAACTGTTGCCCGGAAGGTTGCTCCAAAGGCCATAATTGATTTCATTATTATTTAATTGATGTTAATTGGTAAGTGATTATTCACTTACCTGTTTGTGTGTGAGAATGTGAGTGGGTGTGGTCTGTCAATTGTTTGGTGTTTTGAGATTATGTGTGTGAATGATGGACCAGTGATTGCCTCACGAGTCCCACCTGAGCCAGGCAGAAAGTAAGCCTATTTAAGAGCAGGTGGGGCGAGTGGGGAATCAGTTAGTCTTTGTCTTGTCATTTGAGTGTATCTTGGAGAGTTGTGAGTCATGGTCGTGTGTGTGTGTGTGTGTGTGTGTGTGTGTGTGTGCGCGTGTGTGTGTGCGCGCGTGTGCGCGTGTGCTTATTGTGGAGTGTGGTTGTTGATGTGACTCTGTCGGGCATGGTGGCGCATGTCTGTAATCCAAGTTTCTTGGAGGCAGAGTCTATATGGAATCCTGAGTAGAGTGCTTCCTGTGTGTGTGGGAAAGGGGGAGAGAGGGCGCCCTGAAAGAGGGTCCGCCTCTCGCCCTCAGGGTGATTGGAGAACTCGGACTGAAAAGTTTGAGTGTCCCTGTGTGCATGGGTTTGGGAAGCACTTGAAAACTCACTGGATATGTGTGTGCCTGGGGAGGTTCTAGGGGAACTCCAGTCTGAGGAGGCGCTGTGTCTTGAGATGTGTGTGTCGGGACAGTGCGTAGAGTTCTACCCTGTCCCAGTGAGTGTTGATGTGCGTTTAATGTGAATGTATGAAGGCGGTGTGGAAAGCCGCTGACTGTCTGTGTTGTGTGTTCCCTGGAAGGAGATTCCCCCCTAGGAGGAGGCGGGACTTTTATTTATGGTTTGATTATTTTAGTTTGTTATTTTAGTTCATTGTTTTTGCCCGAAAGTTTCGTGGCAAGTAGGGTGAAGATTTTGTGTTTGTTTTATTTTAACCTGTTCTCCCACTGTCTCTCTCCCGTGTCTGAGGGGAAAGACAGAAAAAAATAAAATTAAAGATCCGGTCCGTAGACTGGCAAACCCCACTCCTCTGCCAGTTCCTACCATCCACTGCTCTGCTCCAGTCCAGGGATTGTCACGTGGCGTGTGACACGGAGTGTACTGAACTGGTAGTGCTGGGTGAGACCAGGACCATGAGGGCGTTGTCCTTCTCCTCCATCTCCCTCCTCATCATACCGATGATATGTTCATATTCCTCCATTTGTAACTGCTTCCACTGCTCACCTTCAGCCTTCCCATACCCAGCTCTTATTTTGAAGCACACCTTTCCTCTGCTGTATTAGATCGATGTAATTACAGTAACACATTTAAGAGGAACCAGTTGGCTACCGAACGAACTTCTTCTGCAGGCTGGCCGCCTCCCTCCTCTCCTCCTCTAGAGACTCCTGTAGCTCGCCAGCAATCATCTGGAGGCAAACAAGAAGAATAAACATTCTGCCTTTGGAAGACTCAATCAACAAACTGGCTGCTTGAAATTACCATTATATCCTACTTAGCAGGTTCTCACATGTGAATCTTTGGTGTGATTCCACCTGGGGGGAGAGAAAGGGAGAAAGGTACTAAGATCTGAGGAGTTAGGACTGAGCAACACCAGACATAGAATCATTTAACAAATCTTTGTCAGATAGACATTAGACACTGCATAAGATATTGCTAATAAGAATTGTCAAAAATAATCGAGTGCTGAAAATGTTTTTAAACGCTTGTTTATGTTTTACAAGCCCTCAACAACTATGCAATAATTAGCCGACAGTAAACTGCCCTAAGTAACACTGGGCAGAAGTGAATGTAATACGGAGTGCACTGTGCTGGTAGTGGATTTTTTACATTTACATTTGACATTTTAAGCATTTAGCAGATGCTCTTATCCAGAGCGACTTGTGACAAGATGTGCATTAATACATGGTAGGAACAACCATAGTTTGCGCACAAGATCAGTGCAGTAATACAGCGATAGACATCTTAGTAGGCAGCTGCATACCATACCTGTAACACTGGGAAGGAAAAGGTTAGTACATTTTTCGTACATAAATTAAGTAATTATTTTTTAATTAAATGAGTAGACAGGGATACATATACAAGAAGTGTTATGCAAGTAGGCAGTGGTGATGGCAATTGGGTAGCTGTACAAGTGCTGAGTGAGACTGCTCACCTGGGCTGTGAGGGCATTGTCCTTCTCCTCCATCTCCCTCGTCATCATTCGGAACTGCTTGGGCTCCTCCTGAGCCATCTTCCTGCAAAGCAGAGAGCGCACAAGCTTCAGCCTTCAGGTATGTTCATATTCTTCCACTCGCATCTGCTTCCCCTGCCCAGCTTCAGCCTTCCACTGCCCAATTTCAGCCTTCCAATACCCAGCTTCAGCCTTCTTCCCCTGAGTCCAGCTCCTGTTGCCTAATTTACAAAACCAACCTGCTCCACAAACAGCATCTATACTTACTGCTGTAGAGCCTGCTCATTATCCTCACACAACTGTGCCCTGGCCCCCAGCTTTAACTTTTTTCATGCAAAAGTTCCACCATGGCCGCCTGCTTCTTCTCCTTCCTCCTGCATATGGCTTCCAGCCATTTCATAACTGTGGCTGCAACCTTCCCTTGTTTCGTGTTGCTCTTTGTAGCCATGGCCAACAGCCTGTCCTCCTTCCTATGTGTCTATCAGGACTCCCATCCCATCCCTTCCTTCAAGGCCCAAAAGCACGTTGACGTATGTTCGCCTTTCAGCGCTTATGCTTCTGGAGCGTTTTTCAGTCTCCCGTTGACTCTGGCTGAACGAAGCCCTTTTTAAAACTTGAAATGAAAACATTTTCATTTACATTATAAATTATTTTGGATATTATAAAAGTTGGGTGTTTCAACACACGGATGCCATACGAGTCACAATTAATTATGAACATAGTTCCGAGCCTGAGGTGTATCTGTACCACAGTGGTAGGCGTCATTGATGTTACTCAGCTGGGACAAACTACCCATTTTAAACTTCTCACATTCAGCTCCTCACTTAACTAGATCAGCATTTGACTTGCTGGTGTTCTGGTGGCAATGAGCACAAACCGTATGCATTAAATTACATCATAGAACACAATAAACAACAAAGCTGCCATGTAAAATGTTAAAGAGATATCAACTAATATGAAAGAAAAAAATGTTTTTACTTATGTTGATATTCTCCGGTTTTAACCTGGAAGGAGAAAAAAGTCAAAGGGGAAAGTAGAAAAAAATATCAATTTTTCAAGTACAATTTAACTACAAAAAGGGTAAGTAACTGTAAAAAAAAAAAATGTAACAATCAGGATTGATACTATCTCAGACAGCACAGAATTAAAACTAATAAAAAAAAGTAATTCGTTTAACAGCCACTTTGGAATTCTGAAGCATGCTCAAGTCTTGGACCGCAAGGCCTTTTGATTGGTTAAGGCAAACAGGTGACTTGGCAGCACACGGTAGCTACACCCATATATGGGGCCTAGGAAGCCTCATGGTCCCCATGGAAATGCTGCTCAAATGTACTCTGATGGGGTGGACTTGGTTATCTCTAAGATAGAGCAACACTTTCTTAACATCTTCTATTTCTACTTCCTAATATCTGTGCAGAATTTGCCTTTAACTCATTTCCACCTGTGGCCTCTTGTTCTGCTGACCCCACTTATCTTAAAAAATCTTTGGTAGGTCAACTGATCTATTCTCATTTACAATGATATGGGTAATCACTTTTATAATTAACTGGACGTTAACTAGAAAGAAGCCAATCATTAACAACATATTTTATGTGTATAGAGTGCAGTTTGTGTTACTGTACGTTTGAAACAAGAGGTTAGTTCATTTGCACGTGTTCCATTTTCTGTGTAGACAAGACTGGCCTACAGGTTAAGGTTTTTCCTCTAGAGATTTCGTTTTTTTGCTGTATAGTGTGAACGTCTTCACAAATCCTTTTTAAAAGGCAGGTTTATGTATTCTTGTTGTTCTCTAGCCAGGCCCTGAGGGTCACATCCTGTCTGCTGCTCTTGGCTTCTGGAGCTGAAAGCTCAATTCATTAGATTTGATTGAGCTGCTAATTGAATGTTGATCTTAATTTGTTTTTGTTTATGCACTCAATTTGATCAGGGCGTCAGTTAAGTGAATCCCTTTCCCCATCTCCCTTTCTCTGCCTCTCTCCCCCTCTCCCTTTATCTTCCTCTCTCACCTTCTTCCTTTCATATCAGAGAAGCAGCCATAATAAATGATTGGATTTGCTGTTGTCTCCTCTCTCCCTCTCCTTCCCTCCCTCCCTCCCTCCATCCTTCAAGTGTTATTGTTTATTTATATTCAGATTGATTAAGTGTGTCTACAAAGTGAATTGCATTACAAATTGCATGGTTTGCCGCAGAAAGCGTTCACAGTCTAAAATGCGTTATGTGACACATAATACGATCAGTGATCCTTACAGATGCCTGGCTGCAATTCCCCCATAATTCCCTGATTTAGGCCATGGCATCTACGTCCTCTACGCTCACATGTTTAGTTTTGCACATACTAATGTTTATATCAGCTTTTCTGTTGAAGGTGGGGTGGGGGTTGGCTGTATAAAGATCAAAGATTTGGGCCAACTAAATGGGAATCCTTGGCATGGTAACAAAGGTTATGGTAGCAAACTATGATACGGTACCAACACCGTATCATGCAGACATGTTGCACCCCCTGCAGACATGCATATATACGCATGTCACACACATAGACACACACACACACACACACACACACGTTTCTCGCTGTAGTGGGAGCAGACATTCCCAATGAGCCCCTTTATCTCAGACCTTATCTCAATTAAAATCACACAATTAAAGTGACTAATCAACATGTTTCTCTCTTTTTAGTGTGCATGTCACAGGTGAGGGGTAATTGTTTTACCTGCATCACTCCAGAGAGTGCAGACTGGCACCTCCAATATGCATAATTGCGTATCCCTCTAACACCTGGAGCTAATTGATAAATAGCTGAAAACAATCACTTTTAAAATCGTGGGAAGAGGCAAATAAAATAAACAACCCTTATCTTCCCAATAAAAAGGTAACAATTCCCTTTTGCTGATGATTTATGCTTTACAAATACCCGATTAGTCAGTTAAATACATTTAAATATGTCACACATGCAAAATTATCAGACTTAAAGGACAGGATACTATTCCTACCCTGAGACCTACAACCCCCCCCAACACCTCTCCTCCTATTCACCCTCCCTCCCCCCTCCACCCACCCACACACACACACACACACACACACCATGAGACTCAAAACTGAAATATGTCTCTTTTGTTCGTGGCTGCTAGAATCTCACCTAGCTTTGGATTTTTAACCTTTGATTGGATAAGACTTGTCTCATTCGATAAGCAACCCCTGTGAATAATGGGATTTGTGCTCTCTCTCTTTATCACGCTCTCTTTTTCTCCCTCTTTTGCTCACTCACTCTTTCGTTTGCTCTCTCTCTCTCTCTCTCTCTCTCTTTCACTCTTTTTCTTGCTCTGTCTGCCTGTCTGTCCGTTTGTCTCTCTGTCTCAATCAAATTCAGATTATCAAGATAATGAATTTGCCAAAAGCATACTGAACTTGGATATCTCTGTGTACATATCCAGTTCTCAAATGAAACTTGACAGTGGCATCCATTTGATATAGCATCAATGAAGCATCGTCATTAGAATCCTCATTTCTCAGGTTATAGTATGCGTGTATATATGCTGGCAGGACATCACTCCTCTTCAGCCCCACCAAGTGTCTGATAAGCCGCCTTGTCGAATTTGGTGATTTTTAAAACAATCGCCAATTGAGGTAGGGGCAGATGAGTTAAAAGAAGAATAAAACAAGGTATCTAAGCAACGTCATGTAGGCCGGGGTTCCTCAAATCTGGCCCACAAATCCAAATTTGGTCCTTTCTCTCAGGTAGTTAATTGAACAATTAGTGCAATAGATTGGCCAGAGTGTGTTCACACCTGAGTCCCAGGTAAAGGGAGGGTGGAAAAACAGCAGTGCTTGGCCCATGAGGACCGTGATTTGAGTTGACATTAATGTAGGCGCTTGTCCCGTACGTATTGCAAGCACAATCAGTTCCTGGAAACAATTTGATCGGAGCGAGTTGCACTGTTAAGAAAATATATATTATATTAATAGTGAATATGAAGCAAGATAAACGCTGTTCGTGTAAGCGTGACCAATCAATTTAAGCCTTCAATTACAATTTTGTGTTTTGTAGACAAAACAATGAAAATGCGATGCCTTGGAAAGAGCCCATGTTCTCGTCGTTAGAAATCTCTCTATCCTTATTGTTCCTCATGAGACTAGACTCTGAGATGAGTGGATTGCCACGCTGTCAAAGCAGGAGCTGTAATCAGTGTATTTGCGATACTGCGGTCCTGCCTTCCTCCAGCAGGGCAACCCAACAGCAGTCTAACATTGCATCTGCTACCTGCCGCACAGAGTATGACTGCACTAAGCTCCCTGTGTGGCACAATGACTGTGATTAGTCTCTAAATCAGACGTTAATTTCAGCCCCGCACTTCTGCCACTTATTCTCATTCACTCTCATAATACGCACACATGCACAGACGCACACACTCACACACATACACTCACACACCCTTGCAGACACGCACGCACTCACGCGCATGCATGCACTCACACACACTTTCAGACATGCACACATGCACATGCACATGCACACACACACACACACACACACACAGAGACATACAGAATACAGAGACACATAGAAATATGCACACTCATGCATACACATACACATACACACACACACTTACAGACACACACACACACACACACACACACACTCACAGATACAGAGGAACGCACATACTCTCACACACACTTGCAGACACACACGCACACACACACTTACAGAAACACGCACATGCACAGTCACACTCACAGACACACAGGAACACACACACTTACAGACACAGAGGAACACACATACTCTCACACACACTTGCAGACACACACACACACTCACAGAAACACGCACACGCACAGGCACAGACATATGCGAAAAGAGAGAAATGGCGAGAGAGAAAGAAAGAGATTTCCCCTGTGAGAAAACACTTAATAATCTAGTCATGCTGGGCGACATCCATATCTGGCCTGCATCTCTCCCCTCCTGGACACAGAGAGCTTGTGACATTTCAGCTCCGTGACCTTCCCTCCCCAGGTGAAAGAGCCCCTCCCCAAGTTAAAGAGCTCCTGTTTAAAAATGCAATCATTGTTGCTGCTTATGGTTCTACATGGATTAGTAAATGAATGAAGGTGGAACCCGCACACTGTGTGTAGAAGAGGGAATATCCCAAACGAGGCGAAGGCTCGATGTTTAATTTAAAGTCTTTTAATAGACAAAAGAGACAGACGTTTCGGTCAAATGACCATCATCAGTATAACCTATTTTCCGGTTGGCGCGGCTTCACCTCTCCACAACGATTTCTACATGGATTAGCACATCAATTAAGTCATATCTTTTCAAGGTCTGTGACATTAAACCGTGTATATCCATTCACAACAAGCAAACAGATGGGAATTTAACATGAAAAAAGTAGTTGTATAAACATCACACCTGATTCGCATTTTTGTTGAAGTACAGTGTGTGAATGTATGCAAACACCTTTCCACATCGCATTTTTAAGCGCCTGCTTGTCTGTGCTCTCCCAAATTGGTAGTGGAGGTTGCAGCGCTGAGCAGCGCTTGTGATTGGCCTTTGAGCATTCAAAATTGGGGAAAAAGAAGAAGAAGAAGAAGAAGAAGAAGAAGAAGAAGAAGAAGAAGAAGAAGAAGAAGAAGAAGAAGAAGAAGAAGAAGAAGAAGAAGAAGAAGAAGAAGAAGAAGAAGAAGAAGAAGAAGAAGAAGAAGAAGAAGAAGAAGAAGAAGAAGAAGAAGAAGAAGAAGAAGAAGAAGAAGAATGGATGTACTTTGGTCCTGAAGTTTGAGAGTTTTCCAGACGCTCTCTGTGTGTGCAGCTGATGAACGGGAAATGAGGGGAACCAAAATCAGCTTCCTCTCCCTCTCTGCGCCAACGCTCAGGGCCCACTGACACACTACGACAGCGCTTGTGCACTCCACTCAGCCAGAGAGAGAAAAGGAATGAAAAGAAGAAATCAACTTCAAAAAGTGAAACATAATTGATACTTTCAACTCTTTCTCTCCCTCTCTCTTTGTATCTCTTTCTCTCTCAATTCAATTACTGGCTGCTACTCCATCACTCAAGTTCCTTTCAACTCTTCCTCTCTCTTTCTCTCTCACACACGCACACACTTGCTCTTTATTGGCATGGGAAAGATATACTTACATTGCCAAAGCATCGATCTATCTCTGTCTCCGCTAGGTTTTCTAAAAATACATCAAAATATGGATTTAATCATTTAGAGCATATATTGCAATAAACTCTAGGCAAGGGAATTAGCCGCAGACAACAGAAAATTCAACTTTAGGGAGACGTGGATACACATAGGATAATGTATGTTCCTGAGGCTTCACAACACATAGGATAACACATGTAGGTGAATCCACAAAACAACAATTTCTCAGCCTGCAGATAACTTCACCGTGTTTGTGGAGCTATTTTTCAGGGACAGTTTTGTTAACTATCCCTGCACGATAACTCCAGAAGCGCACAGAAAATAGTGGCACAGCACAAAGGCTTGTAGGAGTTGGTACTTTCAGGGGTCCACACCAGATAAACAGTGTGATCATTTGTATGTTCAGTTCACTGGAACCAAAATGCACATGGTTTAACAGCTAAACAGGTAACCAACAAACACAAATAAGTGCTACAAAATGACAGTTTTTCTTCTTACTGATAATGTTCCCACATTGCAACATCCAGTACTGTACATTGGGACCACATATACAAAAAAATGTATGCATCCACTTCTGTAAGTCGCTTTGGATAAAAGCGTCCAGTACATGGCATACATTATATAATTATGATATAAAAACTGAAGCTATTTCTAAGTGTCCATTTTCTCTTGCTGAATTGTGTCTTGCTCTCTTTTGACAGAAAGGACAAGGGACCTTATGAGGCTCGAACCATCACCACGGAAACTGAGTGGGTTGAGTGACTGTTAAGTGGGAGAAGCAAGTGTCAAACTGTTGAGGCATGGTTCAGAGGAACATGACACTCTGAGTGGTGAGAAAAACATTTAAAAAATACAATTAAAAAAAAGCTAGTCTTCTAGAGTTTTGTCTTCAACTCTTCATTGACAGAGTATCACAAAGAGTATCAGTGGGCTGATGTTCTGCTGTACTTCTTGATAATTATTTTCCTGTGTGTGTCACCAGACAATGGAGATTATATATATATAATTTTTTTTTTTTCTTTAATTGTTTTTCATTTTTCTTCTCAATTGCTGTTGTAAACCTCTCAGGCATGGCTGAAACATCTTCTGTTAAGTAAGGGATAATGTACTGCAGACAAGATGCGACCCTGACATGAAGCGGAGGGGTCTTATCTCACTCAAGTGCTGTTATTTTGGACAAATACACCACAGCTACTTGAATGCCAAATGAATTAATACACAATTGGTGAAATATTCTAGAAATACATTTATTTGCATAACACACCTGCAGCTACGATTTTCCTTTCTACGTTTCTTCCTTCAGCTATTTCTGCCTGTGATGAGTGTGCTTTTTCCCTGTCTTTACGTCATATTCAGTGTCCACAAAATGTTTCAGCTTAAAGAGGCGTTTCACACACTTTTCATATATGTAGCCTATAATAGATTTTTTATTCAACAGCGGAGAGCGGAGCGCTCGAGAGGATAGACATCTGCTCATTGAAAAGAAGGAGAGCAGCATCAAATGTTTGTTCGTGAGGGAAAAACAATGGACGGTTGGTCTGAGCGTCTTCCAGAGCCCCGCCGCGCTGCGTTTCAGCCGGGTCGCCATGGCGATGGCTCGGCTCAGAATCGCGAGCGGAGCCCGTTTATACTGGTGCTCACGTAGAGACGTTTATGGCGCTGAGGGAGAATTAATTATCAGGAAACATGAGTGAAAAGTGTTCAGTCCCCTGTCATTATGTAAGCGCACGTGCGCGTATTGGCGTGTACTACTTGATATACTGAAATAACAAACGTTCTGTGAAATGTAATATGTGAACCGGCAAGCTGAAAGATGATGTAAGGCTGAATAGTTTTTGAATTCTCATGAACGGATGTTATGGACCTTTTTCGTATTTTTTTCTTATGAAATGGATATGTTTAAATGATCATGCATGAATGGTCGTCTGGAAAATCAAATCCGTTCTTGTGCATTTGGAATGGCTTTAACCTTTTTGTACAGATTAACTTTGCTAACAGGTGATATTCACCCGTTTCCATGGCGATCCAAACATTCTTGGTGCTGAAGAGAGGGACTGGTTGGTATGGCCACGCAATGCAGTTGGATGTGCGTAGACTCTGTTCTCATACACTCATCCCACCAGCAGGATGGTATCTGAGCTGCATTAGTCACAATTACTCACAAGAGCAGGCTGTCTGAAAACTATTAATGGCTCATCTTAACAAGCTACAACCAATCATCTGTATTGTGTCTGTCAGTGTGTGTGTGTGTGTGTGTGTGTGTGTGTGTGTGTGTGTGTGTGTGTGTGTGTGTGTGTGTGTGTGTGTGTGTGTGTGTGAAAGAGAGTGTGTGAGTACTGTAACTCGCTCTGGATAAGAGCGTCTGCTAAATGCCTGTAATGTAATGTAATGTAATGTGTGAAAAATAAAGTGGAACAAAATAATCAACCAGTTTGATCTTGATTCTACAATTGCTGTTGTGCAGAGGGTTCAAAATTGGCCTAATGATCAGGATTACGATAAAGGGGTAGGGTCAGTTTTGGAGGAGAAATGCTGTTTACCAGAAGGGTGTTTGTTCATATCCCAGATGGGCCATTTCTTTACAGTTCTTCAGCAACATACTCAACCTGAAATGCAGCAGTATATCTGGGAAAACTAACAAACAAACTAAAAAGTCTCAGTAGCTAAGGGGTAGCCAAGTACTTGTCAGGCTCATAACCTTAACAGATTGGCACTCTGACGTGAATTTACCCTGGATGAGGGTGAATTTAAATAATACATGACGCATGCTTCACAGAGAGAAGGAACATCATATTTGGGTTGATTTAGATTGACTGTTTTGGCTGCTTTGGCTGTTTTAACAGTTAACACACAAAAAATGTGAGGCTAGCACACTCTACCCCAGTATTGTGGCCTGACAACTTGGTCACCCTCTGTATCACACACATTATGATAACATTACGGAAAAGTAATAATAATAATGTAGCGAGCATGCGTTGGGTGATGTATCAAGAAAAGAGTCTGAGTCCAGTAGTAATGCAAAGCTGACCACGCGAGTAGCCACTTTATTAAAAGAAGCGATAATTATCCATGCTCCATACACCGCACAGCTATGGATAATTTTGGTGGCAAACCTCCATGTTCCATACACCGCACAACTACGGAGGATGCCCAAAAAGAACCCTTTGCTGATCAACCGCGTTCTTAGAAGGACACGAGAGACCATTAAAACGCCTTCCGAAGATGTCGTAATCAATCAGGAAGTAACAGTCCACTTCACACATGGCTTGATGAACACTTTTGCCCTGCAGCTCGGAAGACTGCATCAAACACACTGGGCGTACTGGTCGCAATGGCTCTAACATTAACTGTCCGCGACCAGCTAGCTAACACAAGCACATAATAACAGTATCACATACATAAAAGGTTAACAGAACATTTAGCCATTTAACACAGGGGGAACACACAAACACAGAACTGTGTGCTCCCATGATGCCCTGTGCACACATTTAAATGGGTGACCCTCCCAGGATCGCTACAATAATATTGCATTTGTGTTCCTGACCCAATTTAGAATTGATCAAAGCATAGGGTAAGAAATAATTCGGCATTTGACAGTGGGTGGGGGGGTCACATCTCTCTTCCAATAAATTATCATCCTAAGACTCCAGACCAAAGCAATCGAGTTCAACAACACTGTTACAGAATGCGGGAAGCCCTTGATCTACTCTGAACAACAGCGCCTCCTACAGCACAGCCCCATCACTGCACTGGGGCATTCATTTTCACAGATAAGTTGTCTTCCTGTCTTATTTCCAGCTCATTGCCTGTTACTGTTAGCGTTGTGCCCCCCAGCTCGACAATATCATCAGCAATTGCTTTGTTATTTTTCTATTTCCACCCTTCCCCATCCCGCCAATTCATTCTGTTTGTCCTGCATCTGGACCGTTTCAATCTGGTTGCCCTTGTCACTGATATACCCATTAAAGCCATTGATCCATTAAAGCAGTTGATTTATCACTTCATCTGGTTTCTTGGTCTCTTAAAAAAAAAAAAAAAGATATTTCTAATTTTTTCCCCGTTTTTCTCCCAATTTGGTTGCCAAGTATGCCCTCTATTTATCTCAATTCACCCTCCCCCATGAGTCCGCCGCCCGTCCTCCGGGTCGAGACACTATTTCCGGGCCGATTATATCCGCCTCTTCCGAGATGGAATTCTACCACGGACGCCTTTTTCCTGCTCCTCGACGGACTCGTGCCGGCTCACCCTCCCCCAGAGGCGGACAGCCAAACGCTGCCTCCGATCGGGGCTGACGACCAGGGCCGGTCTGGTAGAGATGCGGGTTCTGAACCGCATCCCTGACAGGCAGCGCACACCACACCGAACCAGCCAAAGTGTGGTGCGTTAGACCGCTACGCTATCCGCCAGCCCCTTGGTTTCTTGGTTTCTCGGGTCTAAATTGGTTGCTGAATTTAAGGTGAAAACAAAAACAGCATACCCTTTGGCTCTCCCGGACTACTTTTGGCCACCCCTAGTGTACATACTCACAGGCCCAGAGAACAGGTTGTTTGTAGCTTTGCAGCTCTTCAGAAGAGTCTCAGGAGACAGTAGTCCAACATGAGAGGGAAGCTCCTTTCTTTACTCACCTGATTGCCTCGGGAAACTGTCAGCATCCTGCTCTTTATCGAATGGTTTCCACCCGCTGAATTACAATGCGGCGCCTTCACTCTTCGCTCAGAAACACAGATGAGGAGGATGTGGGTCTCTATGAGGTCAGACTGGGCCAGCATTTCTCGATTTTCAGATTTTCCTTCAGGCTTTCAGCATGAGGCTCAACTGCACTTTATGATCAGGTCATGAATCATAAATCCATGAGTTTCTTTTTGGTGCATTTGTGTGAAAAAAACACAGAAAATCCACTGAGATGAAATGATCGTGTTTTTTGTTTGTTTAAAAAACATGGTGAAAATGAACAATTTTTTGATGATTTTTGAAAATAAACTTTCCAATACGTGTTGTTGGAAATTAGTAGACAGAATCAATAGGAATAATTTTTTTTTGTTATTGTTTATGTTTCAATAAGGACATTACATTGAAATGCATTCAAGCATGAAAAATGTACATTATAAAAAGAAAAAAAAACATTTTAATAGTAGAAGCTCCTTTAAAGACTAACTTGTTCTTGATGATGACGTTCTTTGTCGATGCTATTTCCATTATATTCTACATATAATGTTATGCCCAGAGTCTGACGCCCTGTTTTTCCCTTTTGCAATACCATATTTTTACTCTGCTGAACCCTCCAAGCACTCCAGATTGGTATATTACCTCTTTTCTGTCAATTTCAACATCAGGAAAATTAAAAAGACAGACACACCTGAATTTGAAATGAGTGTTTACATGCTTGGGTGGCAATATGTTAACATTGACATTTTTTCCTGAGTTCAAATTCTCCATCTCAGTCAGTGCGGGGACATGTGTTTGTTTGATTAGAAATGTATGGGTGGCTTTTGTATATTATGACATATCATATGCACATATTTGACTCACACATACACACTCATTTACACGTATATGCACATATATGTCTTAGACATACACAGAGGAAACAAGAGCGAATTTCAAGTGCACCTGATTTGTGAACAGACTTCAAAGCTGGGGCATGCGCCAAAGCTATGAATGGAGAACAGGACGAAGAAGAAGAAGAGAAAGAATGAAAAAAGAGAAGTAACAGTGCGTGGAAATGGCAGAGAACAGGAGCTAATGTAAACTAATGACACATCTCAAAATTTGTGGGCACGCCGTTACTGCCAAGTCTCTTTGGAACAGAATGTCTGCAGAGTAAATGCAGTATATTAATAGTAACGGTAACAATAATGTCTCAGACGCTACCTCTGAACGTCCTGGAGAACTACGACAGACAAATGCTAGGCTTAAGTCCTCCGTTTGTCTAATAAAACACTTAAGCAATAAAACAAGGCTCACACTGCTAATCCATTTCCCAGGAGAAATTTTATCAATATTTTGTAGAATGTTTTCCTTATTGCAGACGGAATGCAATATTATTTTCAATATAAAAAATAGATCAAGCTAAAACTAACGAAAGTGCATTTGTCTCTGTAACTTCCTGTTCAGCTTGACGTTGTTGTGGTGATATAAATGTTATAATAGCCTATGTCGAAGGCAACTGGGCACACATGCCACAAGACCCTCAATTAAATTGCCCACTGTCTTCTGTAGAATTTTAAAATATCAAATGCTTATTAATGTGATTAATTTGGCTTCCATGTAGATGAAGCCCATCCCCCAACATTTAAGGACAACAGCCTGGATTCAATCAACGTGTCCTTGGCTTTGACTCACAATTGAATTCAATTGCTCCATTTTTACTTCACAAACACAGTTTGGTGTGTACAGCGATCATCAACATTAACTCATAAAACTGTTTGCATTGATGTTTGCATTTGTTTGTAGGTCAAGGTTAAGGACAAATGTTGATTGAATCCAGGTCAAGGTTATGGACAAAATTGTATTGAATGTGGGCCAACGTCTCCTTCTATATTTTGTGTCCCATTGTCACAGGGAGGGACAGTGTCTCAGTTTCTCCACATTTTGATGTGTTCATTGATTATGCACCTTTAGAACATTGTCTGTAACATTGGGCCTGTAACATGGTTGTGCTGACTCTGGATCAGTTAAAGTGCTCTGGTACTGAGCCTGTAACATGGTTGTGCTGACTCTGGATCAGTGTTCTGGTACTGAGCCTGTAACATGGTTGTGCTGACTCTGGATCGGTGTTCTGGTATTGGGCCTGTAACATGGTTGTGCTGACTCTGGATCAGTGTTCTGGTACTGAGCCTGTAACATGGTTGTGCTGACTCTGGATCGGTGTTCTGGTATTGGGCCTGTAACATGGTTGTGCTGACTCTGGATCAGTGTTCTGGTATTGGGCCTGTAACATGGTTGTGCTGACTCTGGATCAGTGTTCTGGTATTGGGCCTGTAACATGGTTGTGCTGACTCTGGATCAGTGTTCTGGTATTGGGCCTGTAACATGGTTGTGCTGACTCTGGATCAGTGTTCTGGTATTGGGCCTGTAACATGGTTGTGCTGAGTTCCTGGATGCGGCTCCACACTGTGCCAAGCGCTCAGAGCAGACAGCTCATTTCCGAATTTTCTTTTCTTTTTTTTCTCCAGTTGGCCTCCCCCACTGCACCAACGGCACTCATACAATTACCTACCCCCCCAACCCCCCCACCTCCCAATCCCTCCCCGTTGAATTCAAGTTCCACGGCACTGAAATCAGCGCCTGGTTACCATGGTTACCACATACCACACTATATCATTTTGTATTTGCTGGACGGGGGGTGGGTCAATTAATGATGTAGTTCTGCCGGAAGGGTGGACTGCACCAAGAGTGCGGATGCACTCACTCCGCTAATAACTACGTTTACATGAAAACGGTCCTTATTCCGGGCATATTCCCAATAACATGTTTACATGCACAAAATACATCATTTCCACTGATATTCCTGCATACATGGTGATCAGGAGATCACAAGTCGCCCCTGCTATACCATGTCTGAGTGAGGCTCCCTTTTGTGCTGTTTTTATTTTATTTTTATTTATTTTTTCTATAGGTTTATTGCAGGCAGTTGATCTCATTAACATCCTCATCAATACATTACAGGCATTTAGCGGACACTCTTATCCAGAGCGACTTACACAGTTTTTGCATTTCTTTACAAACAATGCATCTACGCAGCTGGATATTTTACCTAAGCTATTCAGGTTAAGTACCTTTGCTCAGGGGTACAATATCAGTGGAATCTGCAATGTTTGCATTACAAGCCCCATTCCCTAACCATTACGCAACACTTCCGGCCGACAACATAATATCCTTATACATGAATAACGGAACACCGGCTGCTCAGGGAGGTAATGGGTAACGGAATAAGGAGTTTATACGACTCACATCATAGTCGGAATACCTGAATATTCTTGTTAACATGGGCATATTAGTGTGCACGTGAACGAGGCCAGTGGGGCCAGCCGCGGTGCTGAAACGTGCGTGACTGGGTCGGTCTCCCGTGAGATTTAATCACTGTGTCAAGCAATGTGACCGTAGCGTAGCCCAGGCCACGTGATCGCCTTTGCCAAACCGAGCCACTGGAGAGCCCGGGTTTACGGAAATACTACCCAAAGAGCATAACGAAGCCGAGCTATAGCAATTACACTGATTAGATAGAGCCGTGGAAGGGGGGCATATTTACATTTTGGTTTCAGCAACTATACATACAACTATGGTTTCAGCAAAAAAATATAAATAATAATAATAATAAAGTAGCAAAAATACAAATGAAAAATAAATCACTTACAAATTCCAGATGAAGGTTTACATCCAGCTGAAGGCAGAATTTCATCCTGCTGATATGAGGAATATGCTTGACTTCAAATGGGAAATTTCACCCCCATTTCTCTTTAATTAAAAACATGGCTTATTTGCTCTTTTTGGGGTTGGGGGGTATTAGTATTTGCACATAACCCTGCACATTTCCCCCTCTCTCCGCTCTCTCTCTTAATATGCTTCATTTGCACAAAGTACATTGTGTGGAAATAGCCAAACACGTTGTGTACAAGTAATAGTATACAAAAACAAATATACATTTTAACAAATTATAAATATTAACCAGTTGTAATATTACAACTGTAGTAGCAGTAATAATACTAAAATAATAATATTTAATACTACTACAAATAATGTAAAAAAAACAAATAATGTACCTTGTACATTACCTTACATGACAGTACTGCCATTTGGCCAGCGCTCTTCTCCAGAGCGACTTACAACAGGACCACAGGTGCTTCGATCGGGAATGGAAGTGCAGCAGCACCCTAGAGGGAGAAGTGTAGTCCTAAAGGACAGACAGTGCACCTCTAGAATTAATTATTATATCTGCACCATATCGGTTTTCTTTCTTCAGTGTCCATCAGGCAGGGATATATTATCTGATGTGTGGGACAGACTCTTTCTCTGTCCGTCTGTAGAAGAAGAAGAAGAGGAAGAGGACGAAGAGACAAGGACTTTAAAGAAAATTATGAAAGGTGAAATAAGCATGGAACAAGGTAAAAATGAGGAGGGGTGTGCGAAAGAGGTGAGTGTGATAAAGTGAAGAACAAAGAGAGAGAAAGAGGACAGAGGGGGAGGGGAGAAGGGGGTGGGGAGGGAGGGAGAGAGGGGTAAGGAGATGGCCCAGCTGAGGGGGAGGGGGTGCTGTGCTTTTGTGGGTGCCATATCTACAGTGCATTACTCCACAGCAGGCAAACGTGCATCGTTCCCCAAATGGTCAAAATACCTACCACTGTTGAAAAAAACTCAAACAAAACCATTTCAATTACAGATTGGTGACACTCAGATCTTTATCATGTTGAAGAGAGCCTAGAAGCAGAACTTATTATGCATATACTGTAGGTGTGCTTTTGTGATGCCCAAAAAACACTGACTCGCTGCCTCAATGTAAAATGTAAAATGTAATGCCTCACCAACTCACTGATTCACTGATTCACTGACTCACTAACTGACTCACCGATTAATTGATTCCCTGACTCACTGACTCACTGATTCGTTGATTCACTAGTGCTGAAGGGAGCCCTTTAATGAAGCCTCTCTCAAAGCCATTTGTGTTTTTTCTCCATCTCTGACAGTGAAGGGGGAGGGAGGGAGCAGGACCACGCCAACGTCCCTGAAGTCTTCCTCCATGCCTTCCTCATCCCTACGCGGAGTGGGGCCCCTAGGAGCCGTGCTTTCATCATGCCTCTATGTGGGCGTGCGAAAAAAAGAACATATTTTTAGAGGCACTCTAAAAAAGAGCCACTCCTCCTCCGATGCGCGTCATTGGAACCATTGAAATCATCAACAATTATCCCTGAAGGGGCCATAAAAAATGTTATTTTGGAACGGCTTGTGACATCAAGAACAGATGTTTTTGCATTATTTTTTAAATAATTGTATTGTATGTTTTTTTTATTTTAGAACTTTGTTACATGGTTCGTATGAGAGACACAGACAGAACGTTTTGTCGACGACATTTTGGAAAACCACAGGAGATACAGATAAAAGTGAAAGCTGTTCAAAAGGAGAGAGAAAGGGGATCAACCTTTCAATTGAAAAAAGTGAGCATTTATGGATTTTTTAGGAGGCAGAAAAAGGTAATATACTGCTCATAACACGTACAGGACACATTGGTTGGACACTGTGGCGCTGGGGTCCAAGAACGAGTTGAGTCACTGCGTTTGTGTGGTGCTTCTTGCGCCGCCCCACATAGCTTTTGTGCCTCGTAAAAAATCGAACATTCACTTTGTTCCAATTCTCTTTTTTGGCCCAATGTTGGTGACCACAAAAATATATGTGACAGGAATGAGATCGATTGCCCTCAGTGTGAACGATGTCCTGTTGCGCCATGGCGACTGACAGCAGGTGTCCATCACAGGCCGGGTGTTTACCCAGCATCCTCCATACCTGTGTCTCAGCTGAGCACTCCCACCATGGTGGGGACATACGGAACCCCTGCCACTGTTTTATCAGAGTACCTTTTATATTTTTCTTCTTATAATGTCCCCAAACATTGCCCCCATGTATACTTTCTTAGGGTTGTTACTAATCTTTCACCGGATCGCGCCATTAAATGGAGCACTTTGATGTGCTAATTACCCCATATGGTTCTATTTTGGCATCCAATGCAGCAGAGAGGGCCAGATTTACTCAAAGTTAACAATATCTACATCAGATTTACTAAGCGGTTGCTTAGTAAATTACATCCTAAATCGCTATTAGGATGTCATTTGCGGTCATTAAGTCACTTTGTGACTTTCCTTTAGATTAATAGTTAATGCATATGTATACATGGGATGAACGCACTAAAACAGGGTGGAGATTTTGTAAATTAGGTCAATTAAGTATTCCGTCTGATTTACTAAAGCATGTCTTAATTGCAACTCTCCTCTTTGTGTGAGAATTTTAAGAACCCTTGAAACCAGCCAGTATTTTATGAGCGCTGATATCGCCTAGGTATTTCACAATCCCCATTTTATATTGTACTTTCCTAGGATGCTAGTCTCTGTCCCAGCGATACAAAACAATAATCACAAATGTGTCGCATTGGGTGCTACATATGACCATATGAATCGGGTGATTAACACAAAAAAATGCTCCATTTAATGGAGTGATTGTGGTCAAATCTGATGAATCTTTATAGGTCTGTCTCTCTGGATTTCATGTATGCAGAGGAATGGAGGTGAGAAAAAGAATGGCAAGCTTCAACAGCAGTCACCTTCTCAAGGGGACCTCTACTCCCTGATCCACTTACCTGTTTGCCCCACTGTAACTTATTCTACTCTGGCTGACCGTATAACCTCTCACCATCTAATAACTAATACCAGCATCTGTGCGGTGGACAGAATGCACTCAAATTTAAATTCTTAATCCAATTGAATTCAATGCCGTAGTTACATAATGTTCAAGGAGACAGGGGAAGAAATACAAAGACAGTGTGTATTTATATATATCTATATATATATTCAGGTGTGTAGATATGGATATTAATAATGGGGTGTGACCTAGTACTGTGTGATACTATGGAACAGTGGGCAGGGTTTGGGGGGTAGAGTGGGCAAGGTGTGGGGGTACAATGGTCAGGGTGTGGGTGTATAATGAGGTGCAGTGGGCAGGGTGTGGGTGTATAAGGGGGTACAGTGGGCATGGTGTGGTGGTACAGTGGGCAGGGTGTGGTGGTACAGTGGGCAAGGTGTGGTGGTACAGTGGGCAGGGTGTGGTGGTACAGTGGGCAGGGTGTGGGGGGTACAGTGGGCAGGGTGTGGTGGTACAGTGGGCAGGGTGTGGTGGTACAGTGGGCAGGGTGTGGGGGGTACAGTGGGCAGGGTGTGGTGTTACAGTGGTCAGGGTGTGGGGGGTACAGTGGGCAGGGTGTGGGGGTACAGTGGGCAGGGTGTGGGGGTACAGTGGGCAGGGTGTGGGGGTACAGTGGGCAGGGTGTGGGGGTACAGTGGTCAGGGTGTGGGGGTACAGTGGGCAGGGTGTGGGGGTACAGTGGGCAGGGTGTGGGGGTACAGTGGGCAGGGTGTGGGGGGTACAGTGGTCAGGGTGTGGGTGTATAAGGGGGTACAGTGGGCAGGATGTGAGGGTACAGTGGGGTACAGTGGGCATGGTGTGGGGGTACATTGGGGTACAGTGGGCATGGTGTGGGGGTACATTGGGGTACAGTGGGCAAATGGATTGTGGTTAAGGACTGAATAGAGGCCAAAAACTGATACTAACATGGCTAATATTGTAAAAAAAAAAAAAAAAAAGGTTAACACGGAGACACAATTGTGTTTAATTTGCAGGCTATATGATGACATGATAATGCTATATGTGAGCATGACCGAGAACAAACACGTGCTCTCGCAAACAAGCCAAAACCCCTTTAAAAGCTCAACAGAGCACAGGTAGCGCTGCTTCAACACTGGGAATAAGCCACTGTCTTAACGACTTAAAATTCGCTGCTTTCTTTTTTTTCCTCCTCTAGTGAGCGTGCAAGCAGACTTACTGTAGTACAAGACGCGGAGGATGAAAAGGCGCTCACGTGAGATGGGTTTGAAAGAACCTTCGAGATTCATCACTTTGATGTGATGTCCTTCCATTTCCCAATGAGGTTTTTTTGGGGGGGGGTTAGATTAAGTAGCCTGCATTATATTCAAATAACAAGAAGTTAAACTTTAAATGAGAGAGTAAAAGAGAGGAAGGATAATAAACAGTGGAAAGCAGCGAATCAATGACTGGTATGCAAATGTAAGAACAGTGCAATTAGAAATAACAAGCAGGCATAACAGCGCAAAGCGAATTTCAAAATATTTTTTGTAGTTCCCGACATTGCGAAAAACACTGACTGTAGCCTGTAGCTGATTTGTCTATACAAGCGACGCAGTCCGGTGCAGAGGCAGTAGGCTACATACCTACTCAGACACTGAAACAAATCGTGTAAATAAGCGTCTAATCGCGTCTAATTAGCAGGAGTTGGTGATTATCAGAAAAACCTCAACTGGGGGTTGAAAGGAAATAGCCTACTGAAATCAACTCAGGGACCCAGTGCGCACGTAATAGTGTAATATAATATAACCTGTCTGCACATTGCCACGAGCGGTTGTTCAGTGGTACAATATTAATACCCTCCCCCGACCAACCGAAAAAAATATTAATTATGAAATTAGCCATAGCGACTAGACTACACTCTATAATACAAAAGATTGCCGTTGTAACATTGCGCAAGTCACTTAACCTTAATTTAGATAGCAGTTTAAATGGGTCATGTGCAAAACGTAGGCCAACACGACGTGTTTTATTTTATATGCGTCGACTGAGAAACTACATAAATTCGTTACTGAAGTGATCAATTCGATCAAATCAACTACTGATTTCAGTCCTTCTCCAAGGTGCTGAAATCCACACTTTTACCTTCGACCTGCGTGCTTTAGCCACCTCATTGTTAAAACGTAGACATGGAACACATGTTGTATTCCTTTATTTCCTTTATTTTACTAGTGGTCTATAATCCTGGTAAAGTTGTTGTTGTTATATCATTATTATTATTATTATTATTATTATTAGTAGTAGTAGTAGTAGTAGTAGTAGTAAAAGTTGCTGTAATAACGAATTATTTGAAATTGAATCTTAGAAACGTTTTGGGCACATTGGGCAACAATCAAAAATCGAGATAAGGCGGAAATAGCATTTACACTGAAGTAGTCCTACAGTTGCAGAGTTGGATTTGTGCAAATCAAAACTGATCACTGTGACTTGTAGAGGGCTGAGAATTATGTGTGGCTCAGTAGGTAGAGCGTGGCGCTGACAACGCTTAGGTTGTGGGTTTGATTCCCACTGGGACCACCTATACTCGCTTTGGATAAAAGCGTCTGCTAAATGGCATATATAGGGAAGGCTATCAAATTTAAGTGAGCGTATACTTTATCTTGATTAATTTTCTCGTCGGGTTTCGCAAAGCGGCTAGTCAGGCTACACGGCCAGTCCTTTTAATACACCTAGATGTACATAGACAATGCTGCGATGCAAAAAAAACACTCTTTCCCCCCACTTCAGTTATAAACGCCGACGCTCAAGGGCTCTTGAGAATCGGTCTCCGCTTCCCCCACTCCTACTCGTTTTAATTAGTTTCTATCTATTTAATGCAGGCTGCTTACACGGCTCTGCCGACGTATATGCTGTGTGTCGGGGAATAATTGTAGCCAGGACGGTCGATGGGATTCTACTGAGGGAAAAAATGCCCCCAGTCAAAATCAAAATGACAAACAGAGAGAGAGAGCAAGGCAGGATAACCGAGCTAACACGATAAGCTAGCGAGCCTCGCTGCAGCCGAATGCTTACACATTCTCATCGATGATATCAACAGAACTCTTTCATTGGCTGCGGTCCCTAGTTCACAACAGCTGCTGTTACGGAGGTGTGATCTAGGGGCACGCTCACAACGACATGCAGAGCATCGTGCGCGAGGAGCGAAGTGCACCAGTTCATCGAAATGTACGTCGCTTAGATACAAGATTTTTCTGACCCCCCACCCCCACCAACGCGGGAATATCTCCACAGATACGCGGAGTATCAACAGGAACCGCATTGCTCTTCCCGGACTACAACGCATATTCGTTTAGGGTGCAGACAGACATCTCAGATCTTCGACACATTCTCTATTTTTCTGTGTCATCTGCTCTCCGAGAAAGCTTCAGCACTGGAACAAACCCACCTCGTTGTATGAACTCAACAACTTCCACAACAAAGCGAAAAGAAAAATCATTTTGACCCGTTCCCCCTCCCCATACAAAACGAATTTTGATTCTGTTGCTTGGTGGACACTCATTAAGCATTAAAAGGACAAGTGTTATATGTGAATGAACTCGGGAGGTACTGGAGGTGTCATTAAGGAACGTCATTTAGAGAGCGCCCCAGTGACGGTAAGAATAAAGATTATCTGGTCTCATATCGCGGTCAAATAAAGGGTTAATTGGCATTGCATGTTTAATACACCAAGAATAATATTTAATTTTGGGGGGGAAACACTGTGAGGCTTATTCTGGTTTCCTCCGACAGCATGGTGGGTTAAATATTGTGCACTGCGGACCGTGCTTTTCCACGATATGGCGAAGAGCGTGTTTCGAGGGGAAAAGATGCTGGTGAAGCGTTAATATTCGAGTGGTATATTGCGATAAGTCCTATTGATTTATCAACATTGTGGCTGGCAGTGGCGTTCGACAGTGAATGTAAGTGGAGACAAGATAACATTTGTGATCTAACGTTGCCAAATGTTGCCAATACACGTGCACCTGATTCAACAGAAGCCTGCGGAATCTATAGTAATAATAACAATAATAATAATAATAATACAAGTATGCAGCTGGGGTCTGCAGCACGCGCTCAAGGGAAGACTTGCAGTAAGCGCTTAATGTATTAAATGGTCGGGATATTGTAGCCTGTAAGCATTAGCTACAATGCATGGGGGCGTCGGGCACATTTCGTTGTCAAAATTGTCATGTAACGCACGTTTACTGAAAAGAGAGCGTGCAAGTGCTGCAATAATTTAATCTGTAATGGGGTAAACATGTTTATCACGCTTTCGATGACAGGCGCTCTTTCTTATAAATTGTGCAGCACAGGCGACCACATTGCATAGCTGACTGTAGGCTCTGTCTCTCAGTCACCTTCGGTTACCCGCTGCGATAGTTATTTGGGTAATATTTTAGTCTAAGGGAGAATACAGCCATTGCATTAATGGATTTAGGAAAGTTAATTGGATATGTAGCCTACATGTTTCCAGATAACACTGCCATAATGTGTTGATGTACCCTTTGCACGTATCGTGCCCCCCCTCCCCCTATTTTAAATGTGTGGACCAAAAGAGCGAATACAGCTACTTTATTCCTTTTGTCATAGACACGTTACAAATGCAATTGTTGCGGAAGTACAAGTGCTATTTTTTCCACCACATAAATAATCACTATCGAAAGTCAATTCAAATAGTTTAGCAATTGCACCACACCCTAAATCCCATCTCAACATCAAGATCAAGATCTTAATGGCTCATTTGTAGCCTTAGTTTGCGTAAACCTTTAATTTTAGAAATTCATTTTTATCCAATGTCTAATTCATTTGCATTCCTTACTTTTTACATGGTATTTGTGGATGTAGAGAAGCGAATCAAATGCATTTTTGACAAATATGTCTAATGCTGAAGTCGCTGGTGGATCGACAGCAGGTGCTAGCGTTGCGCTGTAGGTCAGTGTTTTAGTCTCTGGTCGGGAGCAATAGCATGCAGATGGTTTGCATAGATGGCAGTGCAGCTCGAGAGACATACAATCACAGTCTGAGATTTCATATATTTATTTATTTATTTATTGATGTTTCCTTTTTCACTGAAGATACGAATGGTTTCTTGGCTTCTCAGTAGCATCAGGACAAATACTGATATCACCGGAAATGTGCAATACTGCATATGGAAGATAATGCGAATGATTGTTTCAGTGTGGATGTAAGGCTTCCGTCTGCGGACAGTGGCCATGCTGCTTACAGCAGTTGCTTTTCTGTATCCAGCTCCTTCCTGGGAATCATATAAAGTGACCTTGGAATCCAAGAATGCTGGATTGGTTTTTCACATGAGGTCGGGGGAGGGTGGGGGATGGTTGTGACTGGTTTGTAAATGTGGACGGTGCCCCGCGTTTTCCCCTGGGACATCTGTGGCTCTGTTTCACATGGATGCCGAGGCCCAATTGAGCTAAAGGGGCTGCTGTTGGTTTGGCTTCGCTTCGTGAAACCCCACCACGGCCGGAGCTACCTTGTTGCTGTCATTCACTGACGTACATGAACGACTCAAAAGGCTTTGTGGCAGAAGCACCACGATCATTTGGAATGAGTGAGTCAGAGAGGGACAGAAATGGCAGTCTGTTTCCTGTGAGGGGTCTGTGAAGCTCCAGCCTCCATTCACTAGTGAACGAGCTTCAGTGGTGAGCCCATGTCCACTCAAGTTTCAGGCTTTGCATTTGTTTTGAGGCCAATTTGTGTGCTATAGATGTTTTCGTTAACACCACATTCATTATGCCTACTGATAATCCCCCTCACACACACACACACACACACACACACACACACACACACACACACACACACACACAGACAGACACACACAGACACACTGCACACACTCTTGAGGAGGGAGGCAAGTGGGGGTCAGAGGTGGTGTTGTTGTGCTTGAAGGTCATTGATCCTTGCACAAGCTCCCAGTGCATTGTCTTAGAGTGGTGATTGGCTGAGGCTGTCAGGGGTGGAATGGCAGTTTTATCCATTTCTCCAGCAACACTGACGCAGTGTAAGATGCACTCAGTCTCATAAGGATCTGGCATCCATCCCATAAAATGACTTTAAAGAACCAATCCATGTCCCTGTATGGGACCAATAGCGAGACACAAAGAGATGTATTGCATTTCTGAATGTCCCTAGCTGAAATAACGGCGACGATCTGCCTCTGTTTTATTGATTTCTTCCTTTTTTCCCCCTTTCTTCCTCCCTAATTTGGAATGACAATGTTTTCCTGTCAAGTCCCCGCTGCGCCGCCCACACCCAGCGCTGCAGTTGAAGTGCGTACACTCTTGTGATGCGCCTGCCCACTTGCTAGTGATGATTTCCCACCCTACGGGTCACACAATGCTGATTGGTGGAAAGGTGTGTCACTCATTGACCACAGCTGGTAGCCTGTGGGACACCTGGAATACTTAAACACATTCTACCCCTGGCACACTTAAACCCACCCTACTCCTGGTACATGTAAACCCACCCTACTCCTGCTGCACACTTAAACCCACCCTAGCATAGTGGGTGAAGTCGAAAATTAGTAATGTAGAAAATGGCGGAATACTCCTTCATGCTATTAAGTGGGATTTTTTGGGGTTCTAGTTCTAATTCACAGTGGTCTATTCTGGAATTTTACAGTCATTTGAGGATGCTATGCCCTTTGTGATGTCATCAATTAGAATAAAACAGAATGTTACGGCATGTTATAGAATACACATCATAGTGCGACAGTACTGCTTACTTACCACACTTAAGGTGGTTTCTGGTACTGTGGCCTCCTGCTGGGAGCAGGGTTCACCCTGTGCCACGCGAGTGCTGCACTTAGGCCCGCCCCTTATGTGTAACAGGCTGGCACCAGACGTGAGTGTCATTGTTCTGACCATTGGCACTTCGGAGTCACGCCAAAAGCATAGATTTTCTTACAAACCATCGAGATGAGACAACCCTTCCAGAGCTCTCTCTGACAGACATTTATCATAAAAAGTAAATACCAGCTCTGCTGGTAGTGCTCCTTTTTTATCCAATTAATCATTACAGTCAGATATTAAGACAAGTCTCTCACCCACAGCGTAGTCCAGGAAACTCAGAGCACAACCACACAGAATTGAAAGACAGCAAAGAGGGCAATCTGCAAACCTGAAAGGCAGACTGAGTTAATTCAACTGCAACAGAGTTTATAATAATACTACTACTAATAATAAACCATAATAATAATGCAATTAATATAATAATAAAGTACTTTTCCTTTCCATAGTCACACATATTCAAAGTGTTTCCTAACTGATGGATCACCAACCCTGATCCTGGAGAGCCACAGGGTATGCTGGTTTTTTGGTTTCCCATTAAAATCTGCAACTGAAAATCTCAAAAGCTTTGTAGAGGTACGCTGTCTCTTCCTCCAGAGCAGCTGGATTAAACCCAGACACCGTTCAGAATGAGCAAAAACAAGCTACGCGTCACACAACTTGGCAAGAAAACTAGCTGTGGTACAAAATGTATTCTATAAATAATTTAACAAGGGAGTAATCAGCATTTTGCATATTAATGCTGTGGCATGTTGACTTTTTTATTTTTGGTTGGTTGAGTTTAACCCCAAAAGAACAATAGTCCAGAATTCAAGCTCTGTCCTATTGTGATGTCATACTCTGTGGTTTACGTCCGTCACCCGAGTTTGGAACACCCGTGGCCAATCAGCGTGAGCTGTGTCAGATAAGCCCCCTCCCCCTCATGCTTGTGCCTTCACTGTAGGTAGGCTTTCCTCACAGGAAATTGACAGGTCTTCAAAAATTGCTTTACAAGAAACCTTTGTACTCACATATGTCGTGAATATTCGTTTTTTTTGTTCTCAATAACTGAAGTGTGATGTGTGTAGTGTCTGGGCGAAGGAGGCTGATTCTTCTGCATGCTTTTTTAATCAGTTATTTTGATGATATAGCATCAGTGTTTTTGCTGGATATCGAGCACTCCTTAACCATGTATCTGAATTATGTGGACACATTAGCTGGAGCTAATCGTCTCCAAGACGAAAAATCTGTGCTGTGGGGGATGATTGAAAAACTCAGGTTAAAGGGGCAAGAAGTGGAACAAGTCAAGATCTTCAAACTTCTTGGCAATTATCTGACAGATCATGTGATCATGTGTATAAAAAAGGTTTGACAGCGATCGAAATGAAACGGCTTTGTTTACAGGTCTCTTATTGAGAGCATGCTGACATTAAACCCTCATTCCCTGATCGATTCAACAGCCTACCTGTAAGAAGCAACCCAAAAAACGATCTGTTACCGTGAGCCAAAGGAGAACCGGAATCAGCCAGTCGCACCTAACTGATCTGGACTGTGAGACAGTCGAGTGGAAGGGCCGCTCAGATCTTAAAGGTCGTAGTCTTTATGACCCCTTCCAACTATTAGCACCAGGACGTTGTTATGAAGTTCCACTGGTAAGGACGGCACAGACATAATCGCCGTAGCTGAGCCTTTACCCCCTCTATCCGCTCCGAACAAGAAACACAATTTTATCATGCTCACCTGTAATATAGAAGGGACTGGCAACGTCTTACTCTCATTTCACACTCATGCGACCACCTGCCATGGCCATCTCAGTCACCAGATCTCAACCCATTTGGACACTTATAGTAGATAGCAACAAAACACCAAATGGTGGAATTTCTCATGGAAGAAGAGTTCCAGACACTTGTAGAATCTATGCCAAGGCACATTGAAGCTGTTCTGGTGGCTCATGGTGGCCCAACACCCTATTAAGACACTTTACGTTGGTGTTTCCTTTATTTTGGCAGTTACCTGTACATGCATATTCCTACGCAAAGTAGCAGTACAAAATGATGCATTTAGCTTTCAGACGTCTGCTTAAGATAGTGCCTGCTTCTCAGTTTTGGCAGTGATTGGTCGGTTGCGTACATGTCATCGAGCGCAACAGTGAAACTGTAAGCAGTTTTGTGCGCCGCATTGGCTGTAGGCCCGCAGAGCCTGTCTTCACCTGCAGGGAGCGTGGCTGTCAAACAGCCTGATAGATCTACGCACGTATCAGGGGACTGGGAAAATATGGAGAGAGCAAGGGTGAGAGACAAAGGGAATGAGCAGGAGAGAGAGAGAGACAGACGTGAAGATAATTAGGGAGTGAGAGACTGAGAGCGAGAGAGAGAGAGAGAGCAAAACATGGGGGGGCATATGAGAGAATGGTGTAGGCTTGCCTTATTCCGGGTGATTCTAAGCACATTCGTTTATCGAGGTTTACAGAAAAATAGTCTCTTGTATCCGAATCGTTCTATGAACAATTCCCATCTTCCGGAAGAATATCAATCCCTGTTGTACCACTGATTTTTTTCTTTTCTGCCGCCCCTCCCCCACGCGCTCTTTCCGTCTGAATCTTCTCCCTTGCCCCGTCGCTCTGTCTCTCTCTCTTTCTCGTTAGATAAGTAATGAATGATAAGGTCACCCTCGGCAACAGATTCGTAGCCAGCTGAGCTCCTCAGCGCTAACTCTCTCAAAGAGGGACATCACAGCCTAGAACTCCTGAACAGTGACACATCCCTCTCTCTCTCTTGCTCTCAACCCTGGCTAAAACTTCCTAGAACCAATCAGATTTCAGGATTTTTAGGAAAACCTCCCTTTCCAGACACTCTAGAGACTGCATTACAACCCCCTATATATACTGCATAGAGTCAATAATACAGTTGGTATAAGCCTTATATAACCTTATAACCCTGTATCCCTTAGTCTATTCCTGGATGAGAATTAAGCAGAGAATGTGGTGGTATTGTGTTTCTCTGGTAACAGCTGCATTGTCTGAAATATTCAGCTGGACGTGCTGAGAGACTTGTTGCCACATGATTGGATCACATGTCACACATCAAAGGGAATGGAAACACTGAGCACATTAAGGGCTAAATCCCCCCCACACATATGTGCACTCACACACACACACACACACACACACACATATGTGCACACACGTGTGTGTGTGTGAGAGTGCATGTGTGTGTATGTGTTTGAGTGCATGTGTGATGTACAGTACCAGTCAAAGGTTTGAGTACACCTTCCATCTGGACTACGGCTAAGCGGGCACTCCTTCATTCTTGAGCAAGATAAGGACCCGAAACACACCTTGAAGTTGTGCAAGAACTATCTGGTGAAGGGGGAACGTGAAGGACAACTCAAACTAAGGACCTGGCCTGCCCAGTGTCCAGACTTCAATGCAGACTTCAAACAGTCAAAGCAAAGCAACCCACAAGTGCCTCTGGGAATTGCTGCAGGAGAGCTGGGAAGACATATCGGGTGATTTCCTGCTGAAACTTATTAACCGAATGGCCCGTGTTTGTGAGGCTGTTATCACAGCAAAGGGTGGCTATTTTGAGGAATCCAAGATTCAATTTTCAATGAAATTTGATTGAACATTGCTTTGATGTTCCTTTTGTTTATTGTTACATGTGGTTTTTGTAATTTTCAAGTATTTAAAGAAACTTATATGGTGTAAAACATTGTCAATTTTGAGATAAACCTAGTTTCCAGCAGGTGTACTCAAACTTTTGACTGGTACTGTACGTGTGCACATGTGTGTGTGTGTGTGTGTGTGTGTGTGTGTGTGTGTGTGTGTGTGTGTGTGTGTGTGTGTGAGTGCACATGTGTGTGTGTGTGTGCGTGTGTATGTGTGAGTGCACATGTGTGTGCATGTGTATGTGTGAGTGCACGTGTGTGTGTATGTGTGTGTGTATGTGTGAGTGCACATGTGTGTGTGTGTGTGAGTGCACGTGTGTGTGTGTGTGTGTGTGTGTGTATGTGTGAGTGCACATGTGTGTGTGTGTGTGTGTGTGTGTGTGAACACCTTTGTTAGTAAACTCCAGTGAGCTCCTCCTTCTGTACAGGGTGTGGCTTCTCTCCCTCTTGCTCGCTGCTCGTTGAATGCTTCCCACCAAAGCTGGTGTCAGCCTCCGATTGGCCTAAAGACAGGACAGAAGATTTCCATTAGCTGGCTTCCTTTTCGCCAGGTTCAGCACCTTCCATATCGGAAAGTAAAGAGGTGGTAGATATTTTCGTTGGCTGATTTCCTGTGCCAATTTTCTGCTCCTCCTGCCAGAGCTTATGTAATGGCGCCCCCCGAAGGGACGAGTTGTACTGCAGCCAAAGCCTGTGGTGTGAGAACCGTCCTCTTCCATTGGCGGGTCCTACGCACGGTCGCTAACAGTTGGGAAACAGGTTCACTGCGGTGATGAAGATTATGATGCTGTCATGACCCTGTATAGCGCCTTTGCCTCAGTTTGGTTACAAACAGTTAAAAGCCATGCTGTGAAATGTGCAAGCACACATACACACATACAACAAGTGCATACACGTACACAAACACTCACATGTAACATACACATTCGCGCACACACACACACACACATGACAGAACACATACTTTTGTGTTCCGCCACCTCCTAACCCACTATACCACATGGCACCTGCACACACACACACACACACACGCACGGCTGCACACACAGTCCCAGACACATGTAAACACATCCTTCAAATTGTCTGCGAACAAATTGCAGAGATGATCAGAAATAGAGCTCATTTGCGCATGATCAGAATTAGATCTCGACAGTAAATTTAATTTAAATTTAAATGACAGTAGCAGCAGGCAGTGAGGGGAACACTGATCCAGAGCTATAGCAGGCCTGCAGGTTCATCTGCACCATGAACACCAGCACCTGCTGCTCTGTAAGAGTAATGCACCATGCAGCAATGCATGCACGCGTACACATACACACGCACAAACGCGCACACACACACACTCACATCACGAGTGCATACACACACTCACACATTTCACACATACTCACACACACACATCACACACATACGTGTACTCACATGTACACATTGCACACACACACATGCACACACACGCACAGACACATTCTCACACACGCGTGTTCACTCACACTAAGATGATTCTGTGTGCTGTGTTTCAGGTGGTGAAATGATGTAATACCTGCCCACTCTGCTCTGTGTAAAGAAGCCAGCATGTCTGCAGCAACAAGAAGAGCCCTCATCACCATCCTCTTCCTCCTGCCCCTGGTGAGTGAGTGTATGTGTGTGTGTGTGTGTGTGTGTGTGTGTGTGTGTGTGTGTGTGTGTGTGTGTGTGTGTGTGTGTGTGTGTGCGTGCATGTGTGAGTGACTTTGTGTGTATCTGCGTGTGTGTTTGTGTGTGTTTGTATGCATGTGCATGTTTGTATGTGTGTTTGTGTGTGTATGAGTGTGTGTGTGTGTGTGTGTGTGTGTGTGTGTGTGAGAGAGAGAGAGAGATTGAGAAAGGGAGAGTGACATAGGGAGAGATGGCACTTTCATTGTCCCAGATATTTTTCTTTTTTTTACTGCAGTGTTTACAGTAGTAGACAGCAGTAATTACTCATGCGTAATGAGAGCAGTATGGTGTCACTGTACAGAGCACATAGCTTCAGCCTCATGAGAAGATGTTTCCAGATGTTGTTTTTTGGTAACACACACACACACACACACACACACACACACACACACACTCATACCCTTTTAAATAAATGAATGCTGGTCAGAACGATAAGATATTGAACATCCCTCCAACCCCCACCTATGATTGTATACGTTCTTACTGCACATAGCTGACAAATTCAACTTAAACAATAAAGTTTAAAAAGAAAAAAGAAAATATTTTTCTGGTTCTGATTGAAGACTTGAAAAGCACCCGCCAATCCCCACCTGGCAGATGGGTGACACTCACAGACCTTTGCAGAGGGCGTAGGCAAGTTAAATAACTCGGAGGAGGCAGTATTACAAACAAAACTATCATTTAATACATGAATCTTGACAAAACACAAAACAAAGGGTGTGGTATTCGGGGTATCCAAAAAGACAAAGTCCACAATCCTACTCGTCGTCATTATCTGCAATCCAATAGATGTTGGCAGTTGGTACACAAAGGGGGGTCCTCAAACAATCCAATTCCAAACACAATAAACAATCCAAAATACTCTCTATTGCGCTCTCTATTCTCTCTATTCCTTTAAACAGGCCTCCCTTTCAGCTGTTCGTTAGTCCCAATCACTTTACTCTGTTCAGGTGTGGGACTGCAGGCTGCTGGGAAATGTAGTTTTCGGCTCCAGTGGCTCCAATGCGTTGAAGGGCCAGGCAGCCATTTCCTTGGGCAGCCCCTTGGGCTGCCACAATATGCAAAACCAGCTATGGCCCAATGTAATTATAAATAAGAAAAATAGATAAAAAAGACAGACAAATGATTAAAAATTTTACACAGAGAGTGCATTTTACACTTAGAGAGTACATTTTATCCTTATTTGACTCATATAACATTTTAAAGAAAAAATGATGTGATGTGTTCATGGTTTTTGTAAAGCAGCAACACTGAGTCTAAGACAAGTTTCCCTACGGGGACAATAAAAGTATATCTTATCTTATCTTATCTTATCTTATCTTTACTGCGTACCTGACAGAAATACAGTTAAAGATAGAAAATTAACAAGTGGGCGGAAAATGGCAATTAGACAGATCTCTTCTTCAAACAGCGTGACTGACGTATGATGGCTGAAGCTCTCCCATTTTCCTAAACACACTCTCCATGAAAACTCAAAAAGTCTGGAATGATTCCATCTCTTATTTTTCAGTTGCAGCAATGTTTTTCTCTCTCTCTCTCTCTCTCTCTCTCTCTCTCTCTCTCTCTCTCTCTCTCTCTCTCTCGTCTGACTCACAGGATTTATGATTCATCCAGACCGCTACATCTCCTCTGCTCGCCTTCATAGGGCCTGTGAGAGCTTGACGCACAGAGCGTTTCAATGTTCACAGCTCACGAACGCAATGTGGTCCATCAGAGGAGCTAATTGCTAATATGTCTGTTGCTGACATGTGGTCCATCAGTGAGCTAATTCTCCATCTCCACTCTCTGTGGTCTCTTTCCCTGAGTGAGCTGATTCTCCATCTCCACTCTCTGTCTCTCTCTCCCTGAGTGAGCCCTGATTCTCCATCTCCACTCTCTGTCTCTCTCTCCCTGAGTGAGCCCTGATTCTCCATCTCCACTCTCTGTCTCTCTCTCCCTGAGTGAGCCCTGATTCTCCGTCTCCACTCTCTGTCTCTCTCTCCTGAGTGAGCCCTGATTCTCCATCTCCACTCTCTGTCTCTCTCTCCCTGAGTGAGCCCTGATTCTCCGTCTCCACTCTCTGTCTCTCTCTCCCTGAGTGAGCCCTGATTCTCCGTCTCCACTCTCTGTCTCTCTCTCCCTGAGTGAGCCCTGATTCTCCATCTCCACTCTCTGTCTCTCTCTCCCTGAGTGAGCCCTGATTCTCCATCTCCACTCTCTGTCTCTCTCTCCCTGAGTGAGCCCTGATTCTCCATCTCCACTCTCTGTCTCTCTCTCCCTGAGTGAGCCCTGCAGTGTGTGTAATGGGAGGTTATTCGCATGTATGTGGGCGTTGAAAAAGACAAGTATTTAGGGCTACTGAGCGGCTCTGCCAGTAATGGGACTCACAATGAGTGCTGGCTGGGTCCTGCACATGGGCGGCAGTGTTGTATAAGGGTTAGGAAACTGGGCTCATAACTGAGAAGGTTGCAGGTTTACACTGTGAGCCGCCTATCACGCAAGCTGTTGACTCTCAGAAACTTGTCTTCTGATTTTGTTGTGGCTTTGGGTCTGCCAGATCTCTTTCTGCCAGAGTTTCCAGTTTTGAAGTGCCTTTTGATTGTGTAGGAAACTACTCACTGCCAAAAAATGTACAATATTTTTCAGTTTTTGGTAACCTAAACTTTTTGTTTTTAACCTCTGGCAGTTCACCGCTTACCTTTGTACCATTTCAGGTTATTCACTGGACTTGAACTGCTTAAAATTCAGTAAAAACTGGAAAAATGGGGGTGTTCTAAAACCTTTGACCGGTAGTGTATATCTAAGAAAAATAAGGCGTTTTTACTCGCTTTGGGTAAGAGCATCGTTAAATGGCTAAAATGTAAATGTAAAAAGTATGTTGCTGGTTTGATCCCCGGTCATGTCATTTGCCAACTAGCGCCAGAATCCTGCAATGGTGGGACGTGATGGCTTTGTCTGGAGTGTGGGTGGCAGACTGACAGGGTTAAGGGTTAATGTTGAATTTGTTCCTCCAAACAGCCAGGACAATGAGAGATGTACGTTGCTGTGAACCCTTTCCTTAGAGTCAGGCTGAGACAGGCCAAAGAAGAAGTTCTTATTTACACAGAGAACACATGCCCCTGCATGCAAACACACACACACAAATATACACACACACACTCATGCCCCTGCATGCACACACACACACACACAAATATACACACACACACTCATGCCCCTGCGTGCACACACACACCAAGCACACGCCCCTGCATGCACGCACACACAAAACACATGCCCTTGCATGCACACAAACACACAGACACACTCATACAGGTAACTGCCCAAATATAGGCCACACTTGAGTTATTAAAGGGTGCGGTTTCCACGAGTGTCCACTGGGGGATGCCTAGGCTGGTACCAGAGGATAGACCCAGCTCTCCTGGGCTTGGGCCAGGGTCATTTAAGTGCTGGACTGGCCCTAGGGCCTCCAGGAATCATTTTATATATATTATACCAAAGTGTTGCAATAAATTTTTTATTTTCAGCTTCTTTTCGCGCAGCAGTTACCTGTCGACAGATTTTTAGTAACCGGGTGCCGGGCCGGTCTGGGCGCGAAATGGAAATCCATTGAAAGTGTTGCTTTTTATTTTGGCAGTTACCTGTACTTTAGTAATATGAAATATTGAAATACTTGTACAGTATCTCCAGGTTTTATGATGAATGAATTGCATTCGCAGTTTGAGTGACAAAATTGTTGAAGTGCAATTGTTCATCATGCTTGACAGGCACAGTTTAGCTTTAATGTACAATTGTATCAAAAAATCTAAATGTATGACTGGCAGCTCCCAATAGGATTACAGTCTTCCTTTTGTTACGATGGTAGGGGTCCAACTTAGATCAATCAGGATGCAAATGATTTAGTATTAGTATTTGATTGATTGATTGATTGATTTTTTAAATTGTTTTTATTCCAGTGTCTTACACCCAGAGGGTCTATAAGAGACACTGTTAGTATATACATTTTTCAATATACAGTTTTAGTATAGTATAATTGCAAGCAGATATTCTAATGTCAACAATTCATCAATTAATGATTTACTTGAATCCATGAATACAATTGTTTCCATGCCATTTTGCAGATGGCACAGATACAACTGCAGGTTAGAGGGAAACAATATTGTTTGTTAAATACAGAATAAATAATAACAAACCAGGCACTATTGACATCGGCAACCTGTCCATAGATTTGACTCTGTCAGAAAGGGCTTCTGTTTAGTTTTGAGTTCTTTAAAACGCACGGGGCCCTGACGAATCGCATCGTGGGCCCTGAACACGAAGGGCCAATGAGCGGCCATTGCTGAGCAGTCACGAGCATCAGTGTGGACCATCAGAGTGGCAATGCCAGCAGAGGCTATAAGCATTACAGGCATTTAGCAGACTCTCTTATCCAAAGCGACGTATGCAGTTTACATTTCTTTATATCCATTTCTACAGAAGCGATTCAGGTTAAGTACCTTGCTCGAGGGTACAAGACCCCAGCTGGGAATCGAACCTGCAACCTCGGTGTTACAAGCCCAGTTCCCTAACTGTTACAGTACACTACCGCTGTTTTAGCGACAACCACTGTGCTCTCAGAAAGTGTGTAGTGCATGTGAGGCCGAGGGGCACAGAAACGGCGCGGGACATCCTGCTCTGTCCACCAAAGAGGAGACAGACATGCGGGCCTTTCAGAATTGTAATTTTTTTTCTGTTTAAAGAGCGTGCCAAATGGAACATGGCCAGCCTCTCCTTTTCCAAAATGCCTCTCCAAGCACTTTATTGTCCATATTTTTTAAAAGAAATGAAAAGCGTGCTGCAGAGTGCTTGCAGTTGCAAGGTTCTTTATTTTAAAATGAATAAACTAAACATTAAATGTTCCAGGTCATATTATAAGAAAATATTTAATTCACATGCCATGGCAGTACGGAGCAGGATATGCATGGTGCTATCAAATCAAATTTATTTGTATGCGCTTTTCACAATTGAATTGTCACAAAATGCTTAACAGAGGGGGAACCCAGGCCTAGACCCCCCCAAAAGCAAGTCTAAAGGCAACAGTGGCAAGGAAAAACTCCCTTGATAGGGAGAAATCTTGGGAGGAACCAGACTAAAAGGGGGGGAGCCCGTCCTCTTCTGGCCGGCATAGGGTGTGTCCAAACAAGACCATATCATGGTCAGTCCAATGTGACTCAGGGCTGAATGACTTTGCGCCTCCTGAGTTAGGTAGTCAGTGGGGGGGGCTAAACCACGTGAAGGGGGTCCAGATCCCGGAACTGGGGTAGGCGTGGGGGTGAGGGTTGATGGGGGCAGCTCACACTTCTCGCAGGATCTAGGGCTCGAGGGCAGGTGCCCCCGAGTCAGAGGCCAAGGCAGAGAAGAGAACATGCAGTCAGAAAAAAAGCAGTGCTATAGCCAGTAGCATTATGTAAGAGCAGGGGAGCACAAGCATAGGAAATATACAGATACAGACAGCCCCAACAGGTGTAAGCTATGGCAGCAGGGCTGGACTGGGAGAAAAAATCGGCCCTGCCATTTCGCGCTCAGACCGGCCCGGGGTGCTGCGCGAATAAATCTGTCGACGGGCGGGGGTGCTGCGCAAAAGAAGCTGAGACCAGTTCGTTTATATGCGCGAAAAATGTATTGCGCCCTCGGAACACCCGGTCCGTGGTATAGTATATATAAAATGATTCTACCGGCCCTACCGAGGCCCTACCGCCCAAAACTAGACCGCCCACCGGCATTTGCCCGGTAGACTATATAGCCAGTCCAGCCCTGCATGGCAGCATACCTATTAGGAGAGGGACAGAGAATACACGCAGCCGAGAGAGTTCCAAACCATCCACACCCGATCAAGGATAAAGTATGGAAATGGTCTCACTCCATAAGGCACTAGGGCACGGCCTTCTCCATCTCTCCACCTAGACTATGTTTGGCAGTAGGCTAGGCTGAAAAGATAATTGAAACTGTGTCCGAATCCCTAACATGCCTTGGTAAACCGTTCCACAACAGAGCGGTGGTTGTGGAACGGTTTACCAAAGCATGTTAGGGTTATTGATTATGGTTATTGATTATTATTTGGCTGATTGGCTGTGTTACCAATTAGTAATTAGTGTTACCAATGACTTAATTAGTTATCAATGCAATTCGAGATAATTATGTAGAGTGGGATTTACTGAGTAAATTTGAGTTACTTTCTCAGAAGCAAAGTTTACGGGATTTTTTTACACTCATTTAAATTCCTCTTCTTTCAGAACTGTATTTTCTTCCGAGCAAGACATAATGTCATAATGTTGACCGATAATTTCTCAGAGCGAAGCCAAGCCAGGATTTCTGTGAAAGCTGATCACCCTAATTAAGTAGGCTGCTTCAAAGCTACAAGATACCTGCATATTGTTAACAGCTGGACACATTTTGGCATGGTGTAAAGAAAGGAAATACAGATCCAAAGAAAGAATGAATGGTTCTCTGTGGCTCAGTCCGTAGAGCATGGCGTTGACAATCCTTAGGTTGTGGGTGCGATTCCCATTGGGACCACATATACTGAAAAATGTATGCATTCACTACTGTAAGTCACTTTGGATAAAAGTGTCTGCTAAGTGGCATATATTAGAGAGAAAGAGAAAGAAACATGACAGACGAATGATGGGGTAAAGCCCCAGGGTGCTTCTCTGTATCCCAGCAACCCCCCCTTCCCCCAGGTCTATGGAAACGTTCCATTATACACAATTGCACGTACAGACATTCATACACACAACTGCACATATGGATATTTGTATGACTTTATTCATTCCCGTTGTGGGTTTGAGATGGGCATGTCTGAGTGGGTGAGCCAAAGCGCAACCGACTGGGAGGGCAAGAGCGGACAGAGCGAGCGGAGGGTGAGCGAGCGATGCGGAGAGAGCTGTCAGCTGTGGGGTTTTGTGCTTTTGTTTCTCGTATAAAATGGCACGTTTAGCAGGGAGACCACACACAGCCTGGGCGGAATGTCACGGTCACTTTTCCTTGGGGGATTGGGGAGGGTCATTCCAAGTGATGTGTTGAACCCCCACCCCCTCCCCCGGCGCTCATGAACGTTGTGATCGCTCCCTAACAGGGCCCGTTATACCGTTTGACCTCGGCGGCGCTGAACGCTACAAGGAAGAGGGGACGGCTCTGACAGAGACATGGGCCTGCACAAAACACCCACTGCCCCGTTTGTCCGTTTATCTGGTGTCACTGCCAGCGGCAGCGGCCCAGCACAGCCACATTTACACGCTAGGCTGAGAGGCTCTGGCTGGTAACAAGCTCCATTAAACCCAGAACAGGCCCGGGGCGAAGGATACAGGAGGGACCAGGGATTGGTCCAGAGAGAGGCTCTGTTTCCCACCATTAGGGCCGCGGGCGTCTGGTTGACGGGAGGCGCCGCCTCCACCGTGACTGGGCGCTGCGCATCGGAGGGGAGATCATGGTAACGGACCGCCACAATCCACCCACCCACGCGATTTCCCTTCCGGCTCGTTTGCTAATTAACAACACCAATCGTGGACGACAGATTGTGTGTCTGAGAGGGCTGGTTGAACATCACCCTAAAGGTCAATCGCGTCCTTCATCCTCTTATCACGGCGTGGGAGATCTTGAGTGGGAGAGTCCCCCTCCAAATTGTTAACCCCCCAAACCCCACACCCTTGGGTCGGACATGGCCTTGACACGATTTAGACAGGGTTGCTCTCTATGGCAACCAATAATGTATTTTGTAAACTTACCAATAACGTAATATCTGATGAAAAACGTATTCTGCTGTTGGTTCAATGCTACTGTGTTATTCGTTAGAAATCAAAGCGGAATAGCTTTCACATTATGGTGCCTGCCGTAGGCAGGGCGTAAAGGTGGACAGCCTCATCTCATTCAAACAGCTTAACGAAGAAGCAAAGGGGACAGCTGGCGGCAGCCATTACTGCCAAAATGTCAACGGTGGCACCAGCAGCACCGCCCCAAATAAATAAAGAATAAATAAACGGACTGATTTTGTTTCTGAGGTTAGTCTTTCTGCCCGAGGTCAATTCCCACGATGACCGTCTCGCTCTGACTCTCTCTCTCACTGAGACCCCTCAACAGTGGTTGCCTCTTCCTGATGGCTAAGTTCCACGGACGTGGCGAGAGTGTGTTCTGATGGGAGGGAGACAGCATCAACCAGTGGGAAGGGTGAATTATCAGTTATTGTCATTGGACGGTTATCACTTTATTGGTTGATTTATTGCATTATTGGTTAGTTGTTACCTTATCGGTTTCTGTACTCTCTGCCATGAATCCTGTCCTTTTTTAATTGTATTACAATAAACTAGGCTCAGGGCCATTGGGTTATCACTGATGGTTAGGTAAGGGGAGAGGTGACTTTTCTCCGGATTCAATCAAAATGGTCAAGTGGCTTTGAGTTGAGGCGCCATTCAATCAAAATAAGTAAAGTTAGGGCCTTAGGTAGCGTACCGGTCAAAGCATTCGCCCCAAATGCAAGTTGCCTACTGCAACTGCAGTTTGAAACCCGGCTGCATCAGTCCGGCGCTGGCCAGGAGCCCCACGGAGGGCTACGATTGACAGACCACCCCAGAGGGAGGGGGGAGGGTGAGCCGGCACGGGCTCGCCAAGAAGCGCAAAGGCATCCCTGCATGGGAGAAACTGGCTTAACAAGGACGAGTGGCGGGCTCGTGTTGCAGTGTAACTTCAAAGAAATAGAGGGTGTAATTGGCTACCAAATTGGGAGAAAAATGGGAAAGAATCTGAAATAAATAATAAATAAATAAGTAAAGGTATCACAAGACCCTCCCAGATGAAGTTAAGCCGTGTTACAATAAAGCGGCCTCTGTGTGCCAGGCCAGATCTTCACTTATAAGGAGAACTTTGGTAAATGTTAAAATTCCATGTTTTATGTTTTATACATCTGGCTTACCGGGCAAGGCCTTCGTAAGTCTGCCCCTCCAGGTGAGGGGGTAGAGAGTGGTGAGAGCATTTTAGTGGGGTGAATGGAGAAATACAAAAACCAAACTGTAAGAAAATAAAGGACAAAGGTGGGCTGCTGGTTCTCCTTTTAGGGCAGGTGGTTCCAGTGGTCGGACACTCCCCACGGTCTGGTATCCAATCCTGCAAGGCTATATGTAATCACCCAGGAGGGGCTTCTGTCAGCTTCAGTTCTCTTTCCCAAATCGGCATGGAGTGCTGAAGCAATGAGATGGGCCTACGAATACAATCGGGTGTACCAATTCCAAAAAATCTGGTTCGAAAAGGAAAAAAATAAAATGTGTCAAGTATTTACTACTTGAGAAAAAAACGACTTAAAATAATTGTTGGTAAGACTCGTCTGTACAAGGAAACAATGGGGCACATCACTTTTTTTCCTTTAGGGTGATTTTGGTGACCGCATCCTGGGACGGAAGGCTGGAGTTGCCTGGTGCGGTGTGGTGTTCATTATCACAGAGAGCTCCCTCTGCTGGTGAATGGGGGGAATTGCAAAACCCTACTTGGGTCTTTAGCTTGTTGGCACCAATAAACACACATCAATCAAGGCCATTGGATGTGTGTGTGTGAGTGTATGTGCGAGGAGTGTGTGTGGTTGTGTGTGTGTGTGTGTGTGTGTGTGTAAACTGTGTTTGTTTGTGTGAGTGTGTGTGTGTGGGTGTATGAATCACAGGGCTTCTATCGTGACTCACTGTATCCTGTGTGTCATTGGCATGATTAATGATTAGTGGTTCTCTCTAAGGAGAGCGCAGGCTGCAGAGAGAGAGTCAATCCCATCACTCTGCTCTGAGTAAAAACTGTTTCTATGGTGCTTGTGGACTAGCACTTTCTCATGCTGCTTTTTAGAAGCCATTTGCGGCACTTTTGGATGACAGTGTCAGTCTTAGTAATGAGCAACGTGCCAAGGTGTGAGATTGGCCCTTTTGACAGAGGAATTACACTGGCTTGTGTTCTTGTCTATGAGAAAACAAGAATTTATTGAGGGTCACATGCAGGGTGGGTTTAGAGCCACCTGAGAACTCCATACAGACTGTCAGAAAGAAAGTGAGAGAAGTGGATGAGGATGAGTGAAAGATTGATGAAGCTGTGTGGTTCCTGGTGTAATGGTCCGTGTGGTTCCTGGTGTAATGGTCTGTGTGTGGTTCCTGGTGTAATGGTCTGTGTGTGGTTCCTGGTGTAATGGTGTGTGTGGTTCCCGGTGTAATGGTCTGTGTGGTTCCTGGTGTAATGGTCTGTGTGGTTCCTGGTGTATTGATCTGTGCGGTTCCTGGTGTAATGCCGGTTTGTCTCTGCAGATCTCAGCTCAGCAGTCAGAAAACTCTGACTGCGTCATAAAGCGAGAGCAGGAGAAATGCCTGGAGAAAATGGCCGAGGAAGACCCTGCCAATGACCCGGAGTTGACTGAGTTTGGTGAGTGCGCGTGAGTGTGCGTGCAAGTGTGTGGTTTTGTTTATGTGTCATATGTGTGCCTTTACTAGTAAGTGTGTGTATGTACTTGCTTTTACATGTTTGACGTGTGTAGATTGTAATGAAGCAGTACAACAGAGCGGACGAGTCCCAGCATGACCTGCTCTGTCTCGGGCCACAGCTGTGCGGGTGACCTCTCCGGCGAAGGGAGCATCGCGTTTGGCCAGGTCCTCTCTGGGGGGTAATTGGCTGCTTCTAAAGGCGCAGCGAGGTTGAGCAGAGGAGGGAGAGGAGGAGAAGCAGTGCAGTGTTTACTCAGCCCTTTGCCATAACCTTCCCACACTCACATCCCGATGTGAAAGCAGGCTCTCGAGGGCCAGAGCGGGCGGGGGGGTCGGGAACTGGACAGTTTACAATTCACAATTGAGTTATTTGGCAGAGGCTTCTTATCCCAAGCGACTTACTGCAGTGCATTAATGTGGCTAGAGATCATCGTTGAGCTATCCAACAGTGAGTTATAGCCCAATCGTTGACATTGAGGATGTTCATGCCACAAAACCTGGCAGACAAATTTGATTGACACTTCCAGGCCCAGCAGTGGCTAGTTTTGTTCCACACGCAGAGTGAATGTAAATAGAGATTGCCATGGTTAGAGTGTGGCGAGAGAGAGCAGTAGGACCTCGGTCAGACAGTGACAGAGCACATGCACAGTCCTCTTCCTCGAACCCGTCGCCTGTACCATGGTCTCTGCCCGAGAATCGCTCTCTCTCCTGAGACTTACAGTTAGTGAGGTTGGTGTCCTGCATTCCGGCAAGCCATTTTCATCCAGCGTTATAGCTTAAAGGTTAAAGGTTGAGTTCAAGTAACTGCCCATTATGCTCTCAAAATTAAAGGTAAATAAATAAATAAAGCTTGGTCAGGCTCATAACACCGTAAGGTTATGAGCAGCCTGGTCAGACTCATAGTACTGTAAGGCAATGAGCAGCCTGGTCAGACTCATAGTACTGTAAAGCAATGAGCAGCCTGGTCAGACTCATAGCACCGTAAGGTTATGAGCAGCCTGGTCAGACTCATATTACTGTAAGGTAATGAGCAGCCTGGTCAGGCTCATAGTACTGTAAAGCTATGAGCACCCTGGTCAGACTCATAGTACTGTAAGGTGATGAGCAGCCTGATCAGACTCATAGTACTGTAAGGTGATGAGCAGCCTGGTCAGGCTCATAGTACTGTAAGGTGATGAGCAGCCTGATCAGACTCATAGTAATGGTTATCATAAGCACCTACCTGAGTTTGGCACCTCATTAGTTTTTTCACAGAGAGCCATGGAATACAGTATATGCGTTTATATAACCCTCGTAAGGCAACCCCAAATTTATACAAGAACACAAGCTCAAAAACATCTAATCAAATTATAATTCTGTCAACTGAACAACAGGGCCTGTGTGCGTGAGTGTGTGTGTGTGTGTGTGTGTGTGTGTATGTGTGTGTGTGAGAGAGAGAGAGAGAGAGAGAGAGAGAGAGAGAGAGAGAGAGAGAGAGAGAGAGAGAGAGGGGGAGTGTGTGTGCATGTGAGTGTGTGTGTTTGTGGGTGTGTGAGTTTCTGTGTATGTGTGCAGAGGGAAAAATTGCCGGTTGCCGTTGGTTAAGCACTGGTCCAGTGTTGCTAGGAAACAGACTACACTCTGTCTGGTCCGTGTTAGAGAGCGATGCCTCACCTCTGAGATGCTCTCTGCTACTTCCTGCCAGCCTTATCCTGCATCTCTCCCCTTTACACAATGATGCTGTCTAATGAAACAGCCAATCGCTGGTCTCCAATACCAGGACAATCTGACACACCTACTAGCTACACGGTTCTCCTTACGAAAGAGGGGAAGGAAAATGGATGGATGAAGGATGGAGGGAGAGAGGAGGGAGGAGAGGTTGGGGAAGAGGGAGGGGAGAGAGAGGGGGAAGAGAAGGAGACATGTAGATGAGAGACTGAGGGGAGAAGGGGAGAAAGAGGGAGAGAGGGGGGGGAGGAGGAGGAATGAATAGAGACAGAGGGACAAGTGGAGTGGAGTAGAGATTGAGAAGGGGAGGGATGGAGAGGGAGAGAGAGAGAGAGAGAGAGAGAGAGAGGGAGGCCTGTGGTTATGCTGAGACAGAGAGGTTTGTCTGGGGCAGCACCCTGCTGCTTCTCTGTCTCCATGCTGTCGGCTTACTCAACTCTCACATTAATTGTGATTTTTTTTCTTCTTTCTCCCTCTTTCTCTCTCGCTCAAATGTTTTATTCAAGTGGTGCGGATGGATCCGCAGCCAGCTTGGGGGCTCAGCCAGCCAAGATTCATACGTAGAATGAACACAAGACCACTGATCCACCAATTTCACTCCTTGCCTGAGAGCAGAGACAGGCTTTTAATGGCATTTCCCAGACAGTGCACGCGCCATTAACAAGTCTCACCTAATTAACTGCCATGGTTATTTATTCACCTATTCTTCTTATTACTATCACTATTATTATTATTATTATTACTTGTATTTGGGGCTACCCCCCTCTGAGTTGTGTTGCTGTCCAGAATGTGCCAGTGGGATTGCACGCTCTGCCTCCCCTCTACCTGGCCACCTCACCTTGACCCCAAGATTCCACCCGCCCAAAGGACATATCGTGTCCAAGACCTTCAATTGTTGCCAAATACCGCCAGCACCAGCACCGATATATCATTATCATTGTTTATGGCGCCGATATGCACCAATAATATTTATTTATACATTTAATTTTTTTTACATGATTTGGGTGCACTTGTCTTGTCATATATTTGTGTGATTTTAATTGAAGTTAAATTATGTGTATTTATTTGACCGTTCACTTTGAAATACATTTTCATAGAGAGACCGTAAAAGTTATTGTTCAGGGCCCGTATTCACAAAGCATTTTATCTTACCACTAGGAGTACTTCTAAATCGCACTAAAACCTTTTAGTTAGGAGTCCCACCTTAAAATCTATTCACAAAGCTGCAAAGACAAACTCATACTAAGGAATTCCTAGCTAAGAGTGAGGGCGGGGTTGACGTCGTTGCTAGGGATGACGTTGTTTCTCATGAACGAGCTTACTCAGAATTGCCAAAGCGATTGGCTGATATAGGGGATGGGTCTCTCCCCGCGTATGGATCAACCCCCACGGTTCGGCACGCATATGATCCGCGGATTAATAGCTAAATTGAACCATCATAGAGAAATTCAAATACAGCTGCTGTTATATAAACCATATATGTTTTGGTTTGCTTTGTTTTTCATACTAAATGCCTTTCTGGGAGGCAGGTTTTAGAAAACGCGAACCGAATTAAATAAAATAGAAACATTAGCGATCTTTTAATTTTTTATTAAATTAATTCAGGCATAAAACCACCCTAGTTAAATTGCCTAAGGCGTATTGAATCTAAAAATGTATTTTGTGAAATTTTCGAATAAAGATTTAGTGAAATAACTTACATTGAAAAACTGAAATTATCATTCATTCATTCGAAACGCGCCTTTGGTCCCGTTATTTTTTTGCTGATCTGAAAAATGATCCGATGCACCCCTATTATATTCTAATAAAGATTCTAAAATACAAATGTAGGCTACGTGTCACTGATTTAACATGAAACCAAGAATACTGACTAGTCAATTGGTTACATGTCTGCATCTCGTAAACAATCAGAGGGTATCTATATATAATATATATAATATTATATATATAATACCCTCGCGATTGAGGCGGTACCTTTTTATGAGCTCTGTATCATTCAATATCTCCAGTGTTGACACGATTGCGACAACGATTGCCGGCCGCAGCAGATTTTCGGATCGCCGTGAGTAGGTCTTTAGCGACTTAGAAGTCCTCTTGGCTGCTTTTACCTTCTCCTGGACTTAGGAGCTGTTTTTAGCTCTCAAACCCTTTGTGAAATACTCTTATCCCAAAAATGTAGGACTCCTAAATTTATGAGTGACACGCCATTATTTTTGGGAGTTGCTCCTAAATTGCGCAGTTAGGACCAACTTTTACCCTTAAAATTATTTGTGAATACGGGCCCAGGTATTGTAAATGTCATAAAATATATGAATTTGAAATTTGAAAATTGTTTCATCAATGAAATAGCAGCAGTCGGCGGACAAGGCTAAAGCAAAGTCAGTATCTTTACTGGGCCACAAGAATTAGATTTCTGTCAAGCTCTATACATAACGTGCATTTTTAAAATGAATATAGTGATTGTTTTGCGAATTGATTTTCACTGAAGTGGTTGGCGTCTGTCCTTGAAGTCCCTGAAGTGGTTGGTGTCTCTGTCTGCACGTCAGGCGTTTGTAAGATCGGCAGTGTTTGGGGAAGAGGAGGAGCGTCTCTGACATAACGGCAGAATGTTATCCGACCATTCTGTGTTCACAGGGTGAGTTTGTGGTTGCAGATGTGTTTGTCACCACAGTTAGGGGAACATTATGAGAACGTTGCGTACCTGACGTTGTTCCAGTGGCAGGAGCGTTTCGGGAGCTTGCCATGTGAGTGCACGCAGTGCAGCCCCAGTGTTAGAGGAACGTTATGAGAACGTTGTGTATCTGACGTTGTTTCAGTGGCAGGAGCCTTGTGGGTGTTTGAGTGCATGCAGTGCAGCCCCATAAGGAAGCAGATGCTGGGCTGTCGAGTTTAATATACATTACATTGCCTCCCTGCCTCTGCATGCACACACACACACACACACACACACACACACACACACACACACACACACACTATGTCCCCTCCCCCTGTGATAATACTCCTCCATGTTTCTCAGAGACCACCAGATGCAAACTCTCTGTCTATGACCTTTGACCTCAGCTTAGAGTTCCTGCTCTGATCTTAGCCAATCCCAATGAGAGATATGTTATTGCAGCTGTTATTTTTTTTTTTTAGAGATGTCTTAAAGTTAAAAAAAGAAAACGCAAATCCCCTCCACACAATGTGAAGCAGAGAGCCAGGGCTGTGTACCAGGCTGGAGTTTTAGGATGATGTCATTTCCTGAGAGTAGCCTGAGCTGACATGTGAAGGCTTAGCTGTTACTGCTGCTCGATACACAACAGGAAACTGTGTTTGTGTCTTATAGCTGCACCATACACAACAGGAAACTGTGTTTGTGTCTTACAGCTGCTCCATATACAACAGGAAACTGTGTTTGTGTCTTATAGCTGCTCCAAACACAACAGGAAATACAGTGTGTTAGCAAGTCTCAGGCATCAGCTGTAAGACTCAGGCAAGACCTCTCGGTCACGCGCGGTCCAGAAACGTTGCAGCTGTCCTTGAGAACAAGGCGACTGACCCAGAATAGCAATGACAGAGATTCCGCCAGCATCACATCTCCAAAGAGAAAACTGTAACAAAAGGCCAGCTTTGCCCCCCCCCATCTCTCTTTCTTTCTCTCCCCCTCTTTCTGGCACTCACCATGTTGGTATTCGGGTGCTGAAACCTTTTCTCTGATGAATGAAACAATGGCCAATGGCTTGATCCCCCGGGTGAAAGGAGGGGGGTGGAGGTCCATAGATATATAGATAAGGGATCTGCTACAGCATTCTAGCGATTTACACATTGTCATAGATATAGATCTAACTGATCTCCTAAGGGCTCTTATCAGTGGATGCGCACACGCACTGTTTAAATGAATGTTTTTTAACCACCGTTTCTGTCCTGCCGAGAGTTGCATTTTAAAGTGCCGCTTTGCAAGTGGTGTCATGGCTGTGTTTCAGAACGCTATTTTAAAACTCAAAATGACATGTAAAAGAGCCGCTAGGGCGAATGTAGCCATTTGCGGTTGTGGCTGCTAATAGAAATTCACAACTCTGAAATATTCGGGTCCACAGTATGTCACAAAAAAGCGAGCGAGCAGGCAGTTTCATTGACAAGGGTCCGCCGAGAACTCTATAGAGGAGGTTGTCATAGTGACAGCCTCGCAGAAAATGCAGGTTGACTAAAAGTGCTTTGTCTGTAGGGTATGATGCAATATCCTCCCGTGGTTGACCTTGTTGCTTGGCTGGAGCGGGTTTTCTCCCGTGGTTGACCTTGTTGTTCCCAGAATTGCAGATGCTGCAAATATGGGTTTTCTTTTTTGATGCCTAGATTTGATGAAAAAAGGACTTAAAGGGGCAGACAATACAGCACAAATAGCATACAGTATGCGTGTGAATGCATGCAAGAATATCAAATAGAAATCACAGTGAAAATTATTGTATACTGTAACCAACGACATAAAATATTGACAATGCAAATTTACATATAAATTAGCATAAAAAATCGATGCATGCATAATCTGATGTGGAGTAATAATATTTTAGCTTTTAGCGCCTCCTACTGGCGAGAAAATGTGATGCTCCTTTTTCTTCCAGAGCACCAAACAGCATGGTGCTTAATCTAGTTTATGCCTGTGTTCTTCACTTTTTAGCATGTTTTTTTTTTCCGGCAGGGTGTCCGTGGATGTGGGACAACCTGACGTGCTGGCAGCCAGCCGCCGTGGGCGACATCGTGACTGTTACCTGTCCGGAGCTCTTCAGGGTCATGAGCCAGGAGGCCGAGGGTAAGCGACAGGCTTGTGAATGTATAATTGATTGTTTGGGCCTCTGTCTGTCTTATGTGCTGTATTATCTCTTATTCTTATTCTTATATTTGATATTATGTTTTTACTTGTGCCTTGTAGCAGGGCCCCTGCAAATGAGGCTTCAGTCTCAGTTGGGCTTCCCAGCTGTGTCCGTTTAGTCTCTTCAGTGAGGGGCGTCAGCTGTGTCTGTTTAGTCCAGTGCTATTCAATTCCAGGCCTCGAGGGCCACAGTGTCTGCAGACATCTTCTCCAGCCACGCACTACACCACTTGATTTCACTAATTCGTTTACCTCCTTGGTCCAGGAAGTGAGCTAATCGGTGAAATCAGGTGGTGTAGTGTCATGTATAGATACCCGCAGGACACAAGCATGTCATCATACATGAAATAATGTCACTGTGTGTCTAATCTGCCCAGGGGCTATAGATGGACATTAGCCTCTGAGCTAACTCTAGTGCAGTACACTGACTAACATCCATGTTGAAAATTGCACACTGTACCTGCCAAATAAACAAGTAAATAAATAATGATAGATTCCAAATGAAACTTAATTATAAAAAATAAAAAAGCACCACAATATCCATGAAACAGCAGGTGCAGTCATGGCGATGATTCTGCAGAAGGTGCCATTTTCTCTGTGTTTTGTTTCAGGGGTATTGCCATGGTAATGGTGGTAGGGTCAGATGTTTCCTGTGTTAGCCTGTGCTATGATGCTATTACATATTCCTGCAGTGTACATCGCCCGTGAAGACTATATAAAGATTCTTAGCCTTCTCTCTCTCTCTCTCTCTCTCTCTGATTGTTCTACCCTTAATGCCTTGTTCTTGTTTCATTCTAATAACCCATAATATTTATGCTCTGATGATTTGATTGTTTTACAGTAAAAGTCAGGATTTTACAGTAAAATGTGTTAAGATTCCCCACATCTTAATGTGTAATGGCAATAGCATTTGAGCAAACTGCACTTTTAGTCTTCCTTTTTCACAGTAGGTAAATTGTACTTTTGTCATAAAGTATTATTCATATTTTACATTATTAGTATGAGCGTGACTGTGTGCCGGCCAATGCAAATGGGTTGATGTGCTTTCAGAGCTGGGAAGGATCAGCCGTAACTGCACAGAGGACGGCTGGTCGGAGACCTTCCCTCACTACGTCGACGCCTGCCTCTTCGATGGCAATGGCACCAAGCCCGTAAGCACCACCCCTTTCCCATGATCCTCTCTGTCCATACATATCTATGGGAAGCTGACTGTTGACCTCCAACTCACTCCCCTGTCTCCTCACCATCACAGAACTTTGTTTCACAGACTGAACTGGACAATGCTAAACAGCACTGTGAAAATTTACAACAACCAAATATAGGCCCGGTCCTCCCCTCTCCAACGAGCCCCCTTCCCACCCAGCTGGGACTCTCCTAGCCCAGGTTTACCTGTTTCAGTGTGACCCCCTATGTTACCAAAGTGTTGCCTTTGTTTTGGCAGTTACATGTACAGTACCAGTCAAAAGTTTGAGTACACCTTCCATCTGGATTACGGCTAATCGAGCACTCCTTCATTCTTCAGCAAGATAACGACCCGAAACACACCTTGAAGTTGTGCAAGAACTATCTGGTGAAGGAGGAACATGAAGGACAACTCAAACTAATGACCTGGCCTGTCCAGTGTCCAGACCTCAGTCCCATAGAACCTGTATGGGATGAACTGGACAGAAGAGTCAAAGCAAAGCAAACCCACAAGTGCCTCTGGGAATTGCTGCAGGAGAGCTGGGAAGACATGTTGTGTGATTCCCTGCTGAAACGTATTACATTTAACTTTTTTTTTTTAGGCATTTAGCAGACGCTCTTATCCAGATCGACTTACACGTTTCTTTACATACAATCCATTTATACAGCTGGATATTTTACTGAAGCAATTCAGGTTAAGTACCTTGCTCAAGGGTACAACAGCAGTGCTCCACCTGGGAATCGAACCAGCAACCTCTGAGTTACAAGCCCAGCTCCCTAACCATTACACTACACTGCCAGCTATTAACCGAATGGCCTGTGTTTGTGAGGCTGTTATCACGGCAAAGGGTGGCTATTTTGAGGAATCCAAGATTCAGTTTTCAGTTTTCTTGAACATTGCTTTGTTACGTGTATTTTTATCATTTTCAAGTATTTACAGAAACTTACATGGTGTAAAACATTGTCAGTTATGAGATAAACCTAGTGTCCAGCAGGTGTACTCAAACTTCTGACTGGTACTGTACATGCAACATTATTTAACTGTACAAGTTTATTATATACAATAAATCACAGATGTACCTGTTTGTCAAAGAGCAGTGCCATAGCAATAGGAGTTTTATATTTGCTGAATCAATATTCCTGGTGCACGATGCTGTGATGCGATTGTCTGATAAACTCATTAAAGGATATTTCCCTCGCTGTTCTGCAGGATATGTACTACGTCTCCGTTAAGGCCTTATACACCGTTGGGTACAGCACCTCTCTGGTCTCCCTGACGACTGCCATGGTTATCCTCTGCAGGTTCAGGTGAGTGAAGCTGCCTTGTTGGCTCACCGCTGCCCCCTACCGCTGTGGAGGCTGCAGCGCGTCAGCACTTTAGGAAGCAGCTAATTACTGACTCTGGCCTCCACATTGACCCCTTTCATTTGAAAGACCTGGTAGATTCTGCTACATTTAAATCCTTCCTCTAAAATCATTTTTCACAAGAATGATATAACATCCCCCTCATCTGGTGTGGAATAAAGGATTTGTCTATGCGATAGACTGGTAATGTTTAATCCGGTCCTTTCTAATGCTTCAAAGTGTGGAGCCTGTATCCCTGTGTGCTCAGCACCCTGTTCATATCATTCAACCCCAAAGGCCCCAACCTTAATCTGCAAACAAAGACTTCATCCTACTGTTCTGCACATGCTCATTGGTATGTGTGTTTGTGTGTGTGCAGGTGTGTGTGTGTGAGTGTGTGAGTGTCTGTGAGTGTATTTGTGTGCATATGTGTGTACTTGTGTGTATGCGAGAGTGTGTGTGTTTGTGTGTGTGTGTGATTCTCAGTGCTGTACCGGTGTTGGTGTATTATAATTGTAATATTAACTGAAAGAGGCTCTATTGGTGAGGGATATTGGGATGTTCTGCTTCATTGCCTCCTCCTCAGGAAACTCCACTGCACCAGGAACTTCATCCACATGAACCTGTTTGTGTCCTTCATCCTGCGGGCGATATCTGTCTTCATCAAAGACGGGGTGCTATACGCCGAAGAGGACAGCGACCACTGCGTCCTTGGCAGTGTGAGTTGCACTCACCGATAATCACTGCCTCATACACAATGAATCACACACAGTGAATCACCGCTTCATACACAATGAGTCACACACAGTGAATCACTGCTTCATACACAATGAGTCACACACAGTGAATTACCGCTTCATACATTGTACACTGGGTCACACAGAGAACTATCTATAGTCTCATACCTGATCATTCACATATAATTCTTGCGCTCAAAGCTGTTCGTAGCTCTATAATGTCAAGCACAATTTCTGTCTCAATTCCAATGCAGTTCTGGCATGAGATCAAAGCTGTTGGTGTTTCTGGAATGTCAGGTTGATAAGCTTTGTGGGACTCCCAAGAAGTCATCTTCAGTGATTGATGAGCTGATCAAATCCAATATGGAGGAAACACTCAGTCATTCTGTTATCTCTCTCTGTCTAACCCCCCAGGTGGAGTGCAAGGCGGTGATGGTGTTCTTTCACTACTGCGTCATGTCCAACTACTTCTGGCTCTTCATCGAGGGGCTCTACCTATTCACCCTTCTGGTGGAGACCTTCTTTCCTGAGAGGCGCTACTTCTACTGGTACACCATCATTGGATGGGGTAAGATGTCAATCACCATGGCAGGGCGGGGTTTAGTGCTGTGTACTGGTTATGTGTTTTGCACTCTGCCAGGGAGTTGTGCGTTCTGCACGTTGAGTGATTTCTGTGCTTTTCCCCTGTGTGTGTGTGTGTGTGTGTGTGTGTGTGTGCTCCTACAGGGACTCCCACAGTGTGTGTCACCATCTGGGCGGTCCTCAGAATGCACTTTGATGATATCGGGTAAGGACAGCATATCTCAACTACCAGCAAACACACGCACATACACACACACATACATGAACATGCACACACACACACACACACACACACACACACAACACACTTTCCAGTCAGCATTTTTCCTTAACTTTGCCTTGCAAAAAATGTTTTTTTTTCTGACTAAACAGTTTGGTGACATTGGTTATCGCTGAACACGCCAAATTGTGAAGAAAAATAAACCCTTGCATTTATTTTCAAGCCAAAGTGAAGGACACAAGTGTTGAGTGAGTCCAGACCTGAGACTCATTTGTGTCTTTCATTCTCCAGCTGCTGGGACATGAATGACAATGCTGCCATCTGGTGGGTCATCAAGGGACCTGTGGTGGCATCCATCATGGTGAGTTCATTCATGTGCATGTGTATAATTATATACTATTTAAAAATATATATATATATATAGCAATTCATATTCATAAAGTAAGGAAAAAATGAAAGTTGTTTGTGCATAAGTTTATGCCATAATGGTTACGATTTTATCTTCTGTAAGATAGATACTCATGAATAATTTCAGTGTGCTGGTACTATTATAATTTTACTGACAGTACTGCAATATTCAAGGTTTATTGTACTTTCTTTAATTTCCAGATAAACTTCGTCCTCTTCATTGGCATCATCATCATCCTCGTTCAGAAGCTCCAGTCTCCGGATATTGGAGGCAATGAGTCCAGCATTTACCTGTGAGTATGAATTTAAAACCCTACGCTCACAGCTCACAGATCACGTTTAGCCAAGGTTCTGTCTCTGCTGCTGATGGAACTCGCCATGCTCTGATTGGTGGGTCATAATAAATGTTCATGAAGGGGCAAGACAGACTAGCACAGAAATGCAGAGAGCACCAAAACCTCACAGACAGAGAAGCACAGAGGGCAGGAGGAGCACAGCTGCTGAATATCTGGAATATTGGATATTGCTGTTATAGTTTTCAAATACTCGGTATCCCCCTGTTAATTTTGATCTTTGACCCAATCCCTGCTAGCACAGCGTGTTATTGCAACTTTTTACACAGTTGCAGTAAGGCTGTGTAAGGTTGTGGTGAATACCAACATTGTTGCTATGTTTTTATCAAATGTATTTCTTGTCACCTCACAAACCACAACTTTCCAGCTATTTACTAATGCATGCTTGTTTGTATTTATGCATGTAAGTAGATGGACGACTTGATAGGTGTCTAGGGTTTTAGTAAGGCAGCGACACCCATGTCACCCCTCTACTCTCCTGTCTGCACTGGCTCCCCATCGCAGCACGCATCACTGGTGCTGGTTTATCAAACTAGAGGAACTGCTCCCCCTTACCTCCAGATACTCATCACACCCTACACCCCAGCCAGACCCCTCCGCTCCGCCTCCTCTGGCAAACTGACTGTCTCATCCCTCCGGGCACCTGGCATCCGCTTCTCACGGTTTCGCCTCTTCTCTGACCCCTCGGTGGTGGAATGATCTTCCGCAAGAGACTCAAAATCCACCTATTCAGACTCCACTACCACTGAATTCTGCCAATTGTCATCACCACTGCCTACTTGTACAATACTTTTTGTAAATGTATACTTGTTTACTCCTCAAAAAAAAAAATTACTAACCTTTTCCTTCCCAGTGTTACAGGTATGGTATGCAGCTGCCAACAACGATGCATTTTGCTGTATTACTGCACTGATCTCTTGCGCAAACTATGATTGTTCTGACCATGTATTAATGTACATATTGTAAAGTGCTCTGGATAAGAGCATCTGCTAAATGCTTCAAATGTAATATAATGCACTTGAGTCCAAGTTTCCCTACGGGGACAATAAAGTATATCTCATCTTATCTTATCTTATAAGGAACATACCTACTCATAAGCCCCTCCAAAAGCCTCCCCCACTCAACAACAGCAATGACCTTCACTGTGTTCCGTTACCAGTGATGTCATAAATGCTTGTGTGATTGACAGGAGGCTTGCCCGCTCCACTCTCCTCCTGATCCCGCTGTTTGGAATCCACTACACCGTGTTTGCCTTCTCCCCCGAGGACGTCAGCCAGAGGGAGAGGCTGGTGTTCGAGCTGGGCCTGGGCTCCTTCCAGGTAAAGCCTTCCTGAAGAGATATCCATCAGCGCTCATGGCCTGCAGTGCCTGTGTGAATGGAGACGATTTCCTTAGGTATTACATGTGAATTAATGCCCCCACAAAGCGAAGGGCGAGTACATTTTGTAACGCGGTTGAAGCTGCCTGGCGACAGTACCGCATTCAGCCACTACGGTGTGCTGCTGCACCAAAAAAAATGAGAAAAGACAAATCCACATCTTGGTCACCGTCGATTGAGTCATAGAAGAAAAAAACGGTTCAGTTCATAACGCACCATTAGTTCCTTTACCGCAGCTGAAGCTAAAAGCAGAGGGTTTTTGTTCCAGCTCTGTCTGAACTATTCCTTCAAAACGCTCTGTAAAATCGCTCCTCTGCCTCCCGCGTGGTCCAGTGGTTACAACGTCCGACGCTGGCCACGGAGACCGGGTTCAATTCCCCGTCTCGCCAAGTGTCGGCTCGGGCCGGGCGCGCCACCAGGGGCGGCGATTGGCTGTCCGCCCCAGGGAGGGGAGGGGAGCCGACGTGGACGTTCGCTGCGTAGAGTGGCCCTGTAGTACCGGGTTACGGTCGACGGCCCTGCGGGTGCCGTCTGCAAGAGGCGTCACTTCGCCGTCACTACCGGTCACAGGACTACGGCAGCGAACTCACATTACTAGGGGGGGATTGACGTTAAAATAGCGGGTCTAATTGGCTACCAAATTGGGAGAAAAATGGGATAAAATCAGAAACAAATTAAAAAAATAAAAAATAAAAAATCGCTCCTCTGGGGAAATTTGTACGTAATGCACAGCCCTGGCAGTCTGGGGGTGTGGGGTTGGCGGGGGCTCCAGTGGCTCATTAGTGACCGTCTGTCAGAGTCATTTCTGAACACAAAAAGGAACAAAGTCATATGATCTGTTAATCTCTCTCGGCAGATGATTATCTTCGATTTTTGCAATCATTCATTTTCTTCAGCTGACTGACACTGATTACCAGAGTGGATGATACTGGATAATATAGTATTGTCCATACTGTGTGTGTGTGTGTGTGTGTGTGTGTGTTGTGTGTTTGTGTTGAAGGGGAGGGGATAATAAAGGAATTTTGGGAGGAAGGAAAAGGAAGGGAAAATCATAAATCATATATTTATTTGTGGGGCTCACAGTGGTGTGGTTCTGTGCCAGGTTTGCCGTGTGGCTCATAGTGGTGTGGTTCTGTGCCCTACAGGGATTTGTGGTGGCTGTGCTGTACTGCTTCCTGAACGGAGAGGTAAGAGCTCACTTTCATGTTTTCCAACTCAATCATGCCTCACCTCCACACATCTGTACAAACAACACCTCCACTGTGCTCTGTCTGGTCAATCCCCCCCCCCCCCCAGTCCATTTCCTTTCATCTGGACGTATCTTTGCCAGTGTGTTTGTTTGTTCCTTTATTCAGGAGTTGGCATAGTCTGCTGTAACAGTAGGTACCCAGCTAACACAATATGTTATCATGACTTATCACAAACTTGTTATCACAAACTTTTCAGTATGGTTGTGTTATACTGTGATTCGATTTGGGGGGGAAATGATAACATTATGGAAACATTTTCACAACGTCTCTCTATTTTTTCTGTGTTCAGTTGCAAATAGGTGCAGATCACATTTATTGTATTTTTTCTGGAAAAAAATCAGCAAAACTGAACTTTTTAACAACTTTCCTCAACTTACAAAAACATTTTAAAAACATTATTTGGCTAGCTGGCCAACCTTCTTATGTCAAATTTGTACATCTTTGCCCCCCGCCTCCCCCCATCTTTGTCTCCTGAAACCCTCTACGGGCTGGGAATGAAGTCCAGACTCATTCATTCACTCACTCACAGCTCAACATTCTGGTAGAATCTGGGAGATCAACACTCTCTGTTGGGTTATGAGTGCACACATTCAGTTTTTTTAGAAACATAAACCAGGAATCACCCCCCTTTCTTCCCCCTGTCAAGAGTAAGATACTTTACTGGGGCAGTTTACCTGGTCTCAGATTGTACCAGCAATCTGAGACCAACAGCAGCACAAGATGCCCAACTGCAGCACTAGTTCTGGGATATAGAGAGACTGGAGGTCTTATATAGGTCCAAAATATAGATTTTCCTCCAGGTGGGATGTTAATCAGCTGAAATGTGCCAAAAACAGTGGTTCTATGTGGCTCAGTAGGTAGAGCATCACTTAGGTTGTGGGTTCAATTCCCACTGGGACCACATATGCTGAAAAAAGTGTGCATTCACTACTGTAAGTTGCTTTGGATAAAAGCGTCTGCTAAATGGCATATATTATTTAAAAAATTAAAAATATGGTAGTGAGTTAACTGACATATTTGGCATGCTGACATTTTAAAATGGAATTCACGGAATTCAATGGAATGGAATTCACATGTTTTTTAAAGATGTAAAAAGTAGGCTGTACTGTGTGAAAACGGGCGTGGCAGTGTTGGCTTCTGACGGCACTTAAATCTCTTGACACTGTGCTGCGAGCTGAGCGGAGCATCTTAACGAAGCTGCTATTTTTAGACTCCCAGCTCAACCTTCACATGTCACAGGCTGCTTGTACTGGGGGGGGTCTCAGACAGACAGATAGATCTATCTAGAGATAGACAGACTGTCAGGTAGATAGATATTTTCTAACACAGATAGACCGATAGATAGATAGAGAGATAGATAGGTAGATCTTTATTGTCTGTTGTACACAGAAATTTGCTTTGCATCAAAGATGTGCTTTTAAGTTGGATACATTTAGGAAAGGTTTGACAACATTCCAACCCTGCATACTGTACATATCAACATCAAGACCACACACTCAAAACATTGAGATCACACATTCAAAACATTGAGACAACACACCCAAAACATTGAGACAACACACCCAAAACAGAGACTTACACAATAGAAAGTGTGTGTGTGTGGGGAGGGGGCAGCAACAACAACAATATAAACAGCAGAAACAGACTGAGCGTGTGCCTTTACAGCCCTGTACATTAAAAAATGACCTTTTCAAGTTTCTCCCTAAAGGTGCAGTCGGAGATAAAGAGGAAATGGAGAAGCTGGACAGTGAACCGGTACTTTGCTGTGGACCTGAAGCACCGGCACCCTTCGCTGGCCAGCAGTGGGGTGAACGGGGGCACGCAGCTGTCCATACTGAGCAAGAGCAGCTCCCAGATCCGCATGTCCAGCCTGCAGGCCGAGACCCCAGCCACCTGAGCTAACCGGCCCCGCCCACCCGGCCCCGCCCTCTGCTACCGACCGGTCCCTTACCCCCTACCACACACACACACACACATACCCAACACCCTTATACCCACACACACACACACACACACACACACACCCTTATACCCACACACACACACACACACCCAACACCCTTATACCCACACACACACACACACAACAACACCCTTATACCCACACACACACACACACACACACACACACCCTTATACCCACACACACACACACACACACACACACCCAACACCCTTATACCCCACACACACACACACACACACACACACATACCCAACACCCCTATACCCACACACACACACACACACACACACACCCAACACCCTTATACCCCCACACACACACACACACACACACACACATACCCAACACCCTTATACCCACACACACACACGCACACACACCCAACACCCTTATACCCCACACACACACATCCCCAACACACTTATACCAACACCATTATACCCCCCACACACACACACACATACACAGACATGCCCAACACCCTACTACCCACACAAACACCATTATGCCCGCACACACACACACACACACACACAAACACATTCAAACATGCCTCTACTAACACACACACACACACATACACTCCTCTACACACACATGCCTCTGCACACAACCCTCTGTGACCCAACATTCTCGCCCTGTTCCGGTCACACCTGAACTAACAGAATTGTCTAAGGGGGCTCGCTGCCTCCCTCCAGTGGCCCCAGAGTGAAACAACAACCAACAAAACAAACCAAAAGCAAATGTGAGCAAAACACGAAAAAGGCAATTGAAAGCAAAACAAAAAAAAAGAATCAAAAGGAAAACTTTGTTTCAACTTGTACATATTTGTCATGACGGGACCAGAATGATCACATTGTCCCTGCCATTCCCAATTCAGGTGTATTTTTTATTTTTTGGGGAAGGAAAATCATTGGAAAATCAAGGAAAACATAGCTACTAACATTAAAAATTTGTTCTGCATGCGGACACACCGCTGTTTGAATAGAGAAGGAGCCTGTGATTGTGTTTGTTCTGTGCTCATCCTGTATCTGTGCCGAGCGCCGCGGGGCTCCGTCCGGCTGTGCGCCGAAACCTCGTTTATTCACACGGCAGACCGTGCTCACAGCGGTGCCCGGTGAGCCGCGGAGGAGCGACTGTGACCCCGCTCCATATGGCCACCGCATTCACACCTCTGAGGCCAGAGGCAGAGAGGACTGCTGGGAAAAACGGCCAGACCCGTCAGCTGTCTTGAGCCGCCGATCTCAGTGCGGTGGAGGGCGAAAATGCCGTTGCGCGGCGAGGTCGTCCAAACCCACAAGGATCTGGCGGATACAGGGGATAACGGAACGTTGGCCATGCGGCGACACTAAGGAGGGACGAGGGACGAGGTACTCAGGCTTTGGCGTCGAGCCGTGGATGGAACCACGGAGGGTGGGATTCATCGCCGCGTGGCGCGATTTGGAAACTCTCCGGAATAATAAATGACTGAATGGGGGGGGTAGGGGTGAAGACTGGTCTGTACAAAGCTAAACATCGCTGCACTGATTGTATGAACCTTTATCCTGAAGCAAGTGCACGCACGGCTCTGTCTGGGAGCAGTCAGGGACACAGTTTAGAGCTAAATGATTTTACAGGAGAACAACAGAAACAGGGGCCTTTGCCAAGTGTTAGCATAGGGCAGTGTTGTGTAGTGATGCGCTGATAGTAGAGAAACCTCAGGCAGGTTACTAGCAGAGCTGACCTTTAGCAAAAGAGACGAGATCTAAACCGGTCACAGATGTGTGCGAACAGCAGGAGGAGGATGGCCTTAGAGCAAGAGGAATCTCGCCGCAAATAAGAAAGATGCAACTACGTTTGAAAAGATCCTTAACACCAAAAAGAAAGAAAATAAGATTAATTGAAACTAAAGAGGAAAGGGAGCAGCGGTCCGTTGCAGGGAGCATGTAGACACAGAGAACGTCTGACTCTCTGTCCAATTGGATCAATTCGGCTGTTTGTCAACAGCAAAAAAACAAAAAACGCGCTTAACATTTTTGGGGACTTTCTATAAAATGCTAAGACTTGCTAAGAATGACCATGACAAAAAAAGACCAAAATCTTAGTAAGGCTAGCATGAAAATGCCTTCGTTTTCATTGTGGAGGTGGAAAAGTGAATTATACAGCCGTTAGTACAGAAAATGTCAAAACATTTGAGGAAAAAAAACATTCATGAAGAGATATGTGTACAGGTGTTATTATATGTAAACCTTTATTTCTACATTTCTTACATATAGTATGTGCAATTACTGTGAAGCTCTTTCAACTTTCATTGAACTGGAGTCCAATCTGTAGAGTTTTTGTGGTTTTTAGGTAAATCTTTGCAACTCGTTTTTTTTCCTACAGTAGAATTATGCTCAAATTGGAATATGCTGTTTATGCTAAGTGAGTGATGTTGCTATGTAGATTTTTGTCAGATTGCCATCTACGTGGCGACGTACTGGAATCCACTTCAGTTCATTCAACAGAAAAGTTGTCATTTCAGGTGAAATATTTCCAATAGGAGCTTTGTTTTTGTGTCACGCAAACACCTTAGAGGACGGAACGCCGATTGACGTCGACGATGTTAACAAAACTCATTAGCCGTCGCCACCGGAAGCACTTATCAGTCTGATTAGATGCGAAGGCCGGTGGGACAGGGAGGCACGTCGGCTCTTATTTCGGAGATGAATATGACGCTTTGCTTGAGTTTGTAATGGCTCCTTTTCTGCGTTCGTCTGCGGCGGCTGCCCGAGCTACAGAATGATTATGTCACCGCTGGATGCCTGCGCAACTCCTCCCTCCCTTCCCACGCCCGAGCCAATTTCTTTTATTTATAAAAAAAAAAAAATTGCGCTCCTGAAAGTGCCTTTGGGTCCCAATAGCAACGGCGTTAACCGAATAAAATGATACACAGCCAGGTTAGGTGTTTGGTTTTTACGAGAAAGTAAAGTAAAATCAAATGACAAAAGTATTTTTTTTATAAGTGATAAATCTATCAAAACCTGGGAACCATTTAAAATATTTGAACTCTTCTCCTCCCCCCCGAGATACAGGTGTTCACCTTTGACCCAGTACCTTTCTAAATGAATCAGTAAAATCAATGGTGAACCTCCAGAAACATGCTGGTTCAGGTCACCCATCTGTTCCTTTACCTGTCAGGCTCCTGCAGGGGCACCTGTCCTTGTCGTGCTGTAATTATCAGACGTGACGCGCACAGCACATCAAATAATCGTCACCGAGCAATACTCTGGGTCCTGCTGTAAGACAATGCACTTGTCAGAATGTATTCTGCATATATTAACAGTAGTATTTTACGGTAATTGACAAACATTCACAAAGAAAATATGCATTCTGTTTTCTTTGATTACCTCAGATAAACAAAAAAATAATCCATCCATCCATCCATTGTCTAAGCCGCTTATTCCTGGTCAGGGTCGCGGGGGGGGGCTGGAGCCTATCCCAGCATGCGTTCCGGGCGAGAGGCAGGAATACACCCTGGACAGGTCGCCAATCCATCGCAGGGCACACACACCATTCACTCACACACTCATACCTACGGGCAATTTAGACTCTCCAATTAGCCTAACGTGCATGTCTTTGGACTGTGGGAAGAAACCGGAGTACCCGGAGGAAACCCACGCGGACACGGGGAGAACATGCAAACTCCGCACAGAAAGGCCCCCGGCCTGGATTCGAACCCCGAGACCTTCTTGCTGTGAGGCGACAGTGCTATCCACTGCACCACCGTGCCGCCTCACAAAAAAAATAAAATAAAATAAAAATAAAAATAAAAATAATGAAATGTTAATTCAGTTTGATTTTCCTTATTTTATGACGTTGAGACCCAGGCAGAGGTGCATTCAATATTCAAGTTCAACAGTCGAGTGGCTCAAGCTTTTGTAAACATATGTTGACCTTATGGTTTAACTTAAGAAGCACAAGAGTACAAGAGTATCACTTAGCAAGGTTAATAGGCTGCAGTATCATGTGACATTAAATTCCGAACAAGGCGAAAGAAGAAATAGAGTAGCTATAAAAGTCGTCAGCGCAGTTTGCATCCTGGTATTTATTTGGTGGTGTACATTATTGTGCTAACTTATAATGCCAAGTTACATAAACTGATTTAACAGGAGTACGTGAATGCCTAAATTTCAATCTCATTCTCTCTGTTTTTCAGACGATTGGATAATGTAGCTGCTGAATATTGATCACATCGATCACTATCAATGTAATCACAGCACACATACAGGAAAATACATGTGATGATACCGGAAGTGAGTGAGAGCTGTGCTGGGATTGGTCGGCTGCTCCGGGCCTCTTGTTGAACTTGATTTCTTCTGATTCTTCAAGTGTGAATGGACCAATGAGAGGGCAGTATGATGATTGATGGTTTAATTTCTGAATTTGCTGGCTGTCCACCAGCCTTTCGTCTGTGTTAATGAGGCCGGCAAAGACATAATGTTTTCGCTCTCTCAACATTATGGAATGTTGCTGCCATAGAGAACCTTCAAGCTGCCCAAACTTGCACAAAATGTTATTGAAACTTTCCTGCTACGTTGTAAATAGGTCCAAGTCCCACTTTGACTTGTTTTCTGCAGGAAAGCATTTTTAAGGACCTGTTTTTCGTGTTTGCGACCTGAACATATCCTAACGTTTTCACACCTTTCCACAACCTAAACAAAAAAACATTTAAAAAATGTATTTGGCTGGCTGAGTGTGTGTTTATTTGTTTTATCAGTCTGTTTACTGCATGACTCTTAAACTTTGAGAGATAGGGTCTTCAAAAGATCCACAGGCTCAAAAAAAGAGAGGAGAGATGGTGTGTATAGGCCCACGTCAGGGACTGTGATTTCATGTGCAAGTTACGGACGGCGTTATTTTATTTGTGGTTTTTCCACATTCCAGTCCGACTCAGTGCTCAGACAGTGTGTGCCAATCTCTTGGCTGATGCCAGTTTGTGAGCAGGAAGTGCTTTATCCTGAACAGGAAGTGCCCATGCATGGGCCTGTCTTTTAATGGGGCTTGCTGGCCCCGCCCATTTCAGCCCCGCCCATGCTGTGTAAACCAGCTGTTCTATACACAGTAGTGACAATGAAAATAGCGCTGTTTGGGGCCCAACAAAACACTGGCAAAATGTGAAATGTTGTTGTTGTTTTTTTAAATGTCATTACAGTTCGAGAGATCAATGTTGGTTGGTTAATTTCAGAATAGCAGACAGAAGCTGACAATCAGAAATGGGTTGTTTTGTTTGTGTTGTTGTATGTTTTTTTTTTTACTTTGAAGATGGAAGTCAGAAACCTTTGCCAACATTACCGACAATCCCAATGCTCCGTCGCCATCTTTATTTCTCACTAATCCAAAATACTGCATACTTTCTGTGACGAAGAGCCTTAAAATATCCGTTCTACATTGATGTCAAAATAAAAGTGTTTTCCTTATATTTAGAGATTGTTTAAATCCATGGATTAGGACAATGAAGTAGTGATTTACATTGTGTGTGTTTTGAAAAAAAATATTATATATACATATATAAATGCATATATTTAAGGTCACAAGTGGTGAGGTGAAGTAGGCAAGCAGAACTAAGTATTAAGCTGCTGTAGTATTTTCTAAATGGAGTTGTCCTAAGTACAAGTTAATAGATCTTAACTGAATAGTGATATTCTTGCTCTGTGCTTATTTGAGTAACGGTGTTGTAAAAATGTATAGTCTGCACTGTGGCTACATCCACATCATGTACAACGGCACATGCATTCTGCTTGTAATTATTTAAAGAGAGAAACAGAATTAATATTGATTCTGGTATGACAAAATGCATAACACCTCATGTGGAAGAACCCCCCCGTAATGTATTGGGGGTTTCTGTTGGCCGAAAGCAAAGGCATGACATTCCAACAATGTTCCTCTAACGTGTGGTGGGCCTTGGCCGGGGAAGGGGGGGTGTCACGGTGATGTCGTGAGCATGTCATTTTGCGCTGGCCGGGCCTTGGATATAAGTGGTCCCTGTAGAGAAGCGCCGGTCATGTGATGTGAACGCAGGGACGCCATTCGGCCACATCGGCCATGCGTCTCGCCATGGTGGCTGAGCCTGATGCTTTATACTGAGCGTTGGCTTTGTCTCAGAGCTGGTTACTAATTTACAAGGAGCGGGGGGGTAAAGGGGTGTTGATTCATATTTGTGTAATTTGTGTTGTGGGGTGTGGACTTTGATCTCATTCCCTGGTTGCGATTTTTGTGAGGAGTGGGGGGCAGGGGAATTGTGTTGAACTGGGGTGGGGGGGTTACATGCCTGTTCAATGAGAGATGCTGGAAACGCTGCTAAGAGGCAAACAAATGCATACCATCAAAGTCCCGCCACTGCTGCTGAGAAAACCACAAGGCTTGCCAAACAAGCGGTTGACAACATCACACTCCTCCTCCCCTCTCCCACTCCCCCTCTCCCCTCTAGCACAGGGCCCCTGTGTAAATACAGTTAACTCAGCTCTCCCCGTTCTCAAAACAACAAAGAATACCGCTGAGGTCAGGATGAAAGGTTTCAGACATTTAAGGATCACGTTCATCAAAATGGTTTAGTAAACCATAATGCCGGTGATCAATGAGGCTTAGACTATGCACCAATCCTTGACTTCGTTTAGGAGTACTGTTGGGAACACTTCTAGTGGCAGTGTGTGCTTATTGAGACGTAGCTTAGCCGCACCCTAAACTACTTTTAGCCAAAATGACTGGTAACATCTTTTTTTTTTTAAATGATCATGGTGCTCAACTCAGCCTTTGCAGTATTTTCAAGTACTGTTTACACTATTTGAAATATCTGAAATGATTAAAGTTATCGATTTAAATAGCTATTATCAAGGACATCCTATCAGTTACGCGTTATGCATTTATTTCCCTACACGGGACCTTTCCCCCTGTACCTGTTTGGTTTTGTTCTTTGCACTTCCTCCTCTTGGAGTGCTTGGTGGTTTTCTCTGGGGTGAACAGCAGCATGGATGTGTAGACGCATACTGACCTTACGGGAGTCCATAGGATTCTGTCAGAAGATGGGGGGTAGGGCAGACCGGGGGTTTGATTGTTCAAAGGTAACGTGAGGGTAGAACAGGTGGATCAGTATTTTAAATGTGAATTAAAAATGTTAGATTTTCTTTTCTTTTTAAAGCTGGAGCATTTCTGGTAGTTTTTGCTGCTTTTACCTCGTGTGGAATAGACACCCACTCTCTCCCACCTACCTCCAAACGGCCCCTACTTTGGGCCTGGTGAAAAGGGGGGGGTCACCTGGTGGTGATGACAGGCAGGGGGTGAACGATGGAGACAACCTGCTGACAATGGTGGTGACATACTTGAACAACAGTGACACCTGGTGGTCATAGATCTGCAAGTGCGATATCTGAACAACAGGTATCACACTTGCGCACCCGGTGGTCAAAGGTGTTTGGAGCGATACTCAAACAGGTGATACCGAGTGGTTGTACTTGTGACATTTGTACAATGGCCACATCTGCTGGTGAAAGGTGTGAGGCGCATGTGAACTGTGGAGGGGAAACTTCTTTACCTGGTGGGTGGTGCAGGGAGGGGGAGGTTTGTACATTGAACACCGAATGTGGCCACAGGACACCTAGAATCAGTTGAACTGCTTCACTGCTGCTGCTGCTGCTGCTGCTGCTGCCTGCTGTTCTTCCTCACGCTGTATCTCTCTGTGCTGTCTATCTGTGTGATGTATATACCAGAGGTTTTTTTTGTACATAATTTAAATATTGACTTTAAACTGCATTAAATGTTTTTGACAATTGACTCTCATCAAGACCTTAGTGTGGTGTGACTTCTTGTTTTCCATTGTACTTTGATATAAAAAAACATGCACATGTACACAGCTAACGTGGCAACATTTCCCCCAAAACTCTGGGTCTCCACATGATGAGACAGTTTTGTCAAAATGTTGCGATACTTCTACATTTCTCAGTCTTCAATCAAACGTCCCCTCGCGGTCCACCGTACTGTTACTGCACACATCAAGATAAAAGCAGATTTTACACATCGCAAAAATACAGAGCAAGCTTTAACTCAACTGTGAGCACAACATACACACTATTGCACATAGCTACTGGGTAAATCATTTAGCACCAAGCTATTCATACAATAGTATCTAATCTTGCACAAGGTGCAAGGTGTATATGGTTTTAATGTGGCCTTTAAATTAGACATGAACAGGAATGAGAAAGGGAGCATGGGTGAGGTGGGAGATAGGTTATTTATAATACTACATGCATATTATGTTATGTTGCATATTTTAATGACCCATTATGGAAGTGATACTCAATTCAAATTGTCTGTAGGACCACTCAACCCTGAGGCTGGAGGGCCACAGTCATTCAGCATAAGTGGATAAATTAAGATAAATTACAGAATATGAATAACTGAACTCGAAAAATTGTTGGTAGTTTACATATATATATATATATATATATATAAACACACACACACCTGACAAGTAAAATTAAAATACAATGGAAACACATCGAATTAATCTATTTATTCGGGACAAGGAAACCTCAGAGAAATGATTGCCTTTCTATTTTAATTACATCCAGCTGTCAGTTCGATGGGGACACATTTGCATGATAAAATGGCCATTTAAAATGTGTTCTTACTGCAGTAAGTTCCCTTTAAATTAGTCTGACATTTTCAGCGATTGAGACGTGCTGAGCAAGTGGGAGGGATGGCAAACGGACAGACACCCTTCACTGCCACCTGCTGGAGCTATGAGACCATGACCATCTGGCACTGGCCAGCTCCATAGGCCCCAGAAACAAGTGAAAAGAATTCACCTCAGACTGTATGAACTCAGGGTTGAAAACAGAGCCATATATTACTACAGTATACATTGTATATTATAAAATATAATATAAATTATATTTTTTGCCATTCAGAACAAAATGAGAAAAGATATGAGCCTCAGACAGCTAATCACAACATAACATAATCCCCCAGTTTAATTTACACACATATTGAACGTACCTCACGCATCAGTAAGTTAAACATCAAGTGTGACAGAAGAAAAAGAAAAACAAGACCGCGTGGGATAGATTGCTTTTTTACAGAGCAGCATACAGAATAATTTTGTCCACTTATTAACTGATTTGCACCCCTTTTCTCTTAAAAAATATATTTACACCTCCTCCACCAAGAACAGCCAGTTCATTGTTTTGTCTCACATTAAATGGCATTGCACAATTTACCTGGAAATACCACCTGTATTAAATTCCCCCTTAAATATAATTTCATTCAATTATTGTCCTTTAAAATCATTCCCAATAATTTTCATAGAAAAATAATTCTGTGGTAGTACATTATGATGACATGATCAAATTTGTGTGTGTGTGTTGTGTGTGCATATGTGTGTGTGTATGTGTGTGCATGTGTGTGTGTGTGTGTGTGTGTGTGCGTGTGCCTGTGTGTGTGATGTGTGTATATGTGTGTGTGTATGCGTACCGGACTGATATTTAAAATATTTCCCATACTGAAATATAAGCAATAGACCATACAGTTATTTACATTATATAGTATACATATTTACAGATTTAAAAAAACTAAACTTTACAGTCTAGTGCTCCAGATGTATACGCTACAAAAAAATATAAAATAAACATTCTCATTTTCAACAAGAGCAATATTGAAATAACTTTGTATCAGTATGTTTTTTTGTCTTTCAACCAGTCAGCCACGTGAGAAAGTGAATTGAAGGATTTAGAAATCTTGCATTTGTTAAAAAGATACTGACAAAATGAAAGACAAATGAGATCTCATCGTATGGAAATGCATATAAACTGAAATTATAATAGTTCTTTCCTGAAGATAATCTTGTGACGAGAGAACATTTATTTTAAGATCGTTTTTGTTTGCCATGTAGCTAGCAGGTATACTGATAAAGGCAGTGCACTTTGCACACGTATTGCATTTTCTGTAATTACAATTCTCAATGTAAACGGTTAATAAAGGAGAAAGAGTGTGCAGGTTCTGTTCAGTTCAGAACACAAGCTCAGCCGGGGGTGTAAAACAAATGCGCAGTACGCTCCAGAAAATAGTTCCCACGCTCACCTCCCCAGTTTGCTTTGAGTGGCAGGATATTTTTATCAGTCCTCGTGATTGTATACAACTCATATCCTGCCTTCGTTTCAATTTAGGTTACGTCCAAGCACTTGTATGCGAGTGTGTGTGTGTGTGTGTGTGTGTGTGTGTGTGTGTGTGTGTGTGTGTGTGTGTGAGCCTGCGTGTGTTGATGTATCAATGGAGACTGTATTTGGGAACTGCCCCTTTAAACGAAACCAAGTGCTTATTCAAGATAAGAAATTGAGAGAATCCAAATGGTGCATTTGATTTCTGTAAGGACGGGGACAATGAGGAGAAGGAGAATAAATGTGTGCAGGGAAAACCCCAACCCCCCATTTCTACCACTGCATCTTCACCGTTCAGTCACAGAGTTCAACAGCAATGTGCTGTCCCCCGATCCCAACAGGCCCCAGAAAAATCACTCCCTCACTCCATCGCATGGCACTGCCTTCCTACCAGGCCCGGCAGTCCAGACATACACACGCACACACAGCAACCGCAAGCCGCGGACGCTCAGCAACGTTGTTTTGACATTTTCAGAAGCCCATAGAGGTTTTATCAGAGCTGAGTCTGGCAGACAGAGATCTCAGCCGCACCGGAGTGGTGTGTGCTCCAGACCCACAGCGGCGTGTGATAGGGTCCACTCTCAGCTGGGCACGTTCTGTGGAACTTCAGCTTGTTCATGACATCACAGGACAGCAGAATACACACACAAACATGCACACACACACACACACACACACATACACATACACACAGGCATGTATGCATGCACACACACATCACTCACACATGAAGAGTTCATACGCAAAATCCGAACCAAAAACGAAACCAAACAAGCCGTGATTGAGATCACAGCGCCGCCTTTGTGATTTCCATATCGTTTTGTTGAAAAACTTGATATATCTCATGCTTTATGTACAGTTTTTCTACATAAACTGATACACGCTGTGCCCTCTTATTAGCACAACCCATGATATCCACTACTGTATTTTATCCTATAAAATACACGATGTACAAAATTCACACAAACGCGCAGTACAATTCAGAACAGGGACCTACAAAGTTAAAGAGGACAAGATTGGTCTGGTGAAAAGGAGGGGGGGGGCATTAAAAATCTGCCTTTCTTCTTCTGTTACTTTGCTTACATCAATTTAGGGTCACCCTTTTTGGAATTGATAAGTTATACCAAGAAATCACAATAAAAAATCTGAAAAAAATCTCACAAAAATGGATTTATCGTTTTTGCCGTATGAGCTCTTCACATACACATAAACACACATTTCCTGTGCAGGTCTTGTATGTGAATGGTTTAGTGCCACTATAAAAGCAGGAATAATCATTTTGGAGTGTCAGGGTCTACTATACTGAAAGTGCAGAAAATATTTACACATTCCTATTATACAGCATTCAATCTCTCAACTGTGTTTTTCTTTGCCATATACAGCACAGAGCTGCAGCTCATTCAAGCCAAAGACATGCAGTTGAATCTGAGGAATAGACTCAGACACACACACACACACACACACACACTCTCTCTCTCTCTCTCTCACACACACACACACACACACACACTCTCTCTCTCTCTTTCTCTCTCTCTCACACACACACACACACACTCTCTGACAGACATAGAGCCACACAGACTCACACACTCTCTCTATCACACACACACACACTCACACACTCTCACAGACACAGAGCCACACACCCACACACATACTCTCGCACACACACTCAGACAGAGGAGACGCTGTTCTGGCACTCTGAGGAGGGCATCTCTTTGGGGCTGCATTTCTCCAGAACGGAGATCTGAGTGACTGTGCTGCTCTCGGTGAACAGGGTCCTGCGTCTCTTAGTGAAGCTCAGGTAGCCCTGCATCTGCCACTTCCACAGCCGCTTCTTCATCTCTGCCTGCACCTGCAACAGCACGCAACACTCTCTCAACCTTCTTGTAACATTAAAACAACAGCACCACAATTCCTCAATTGTTTCCTTTTTATTTGTTTCAGATTTTTTCCCTGCCAATTTGGTGGCCAATTGTATCCTCTATTTCTTTAGATTCGCCCTCCCCCACGAACCCGCCGCCCGTCACCCCGAGGCCAGCAATGATCCGCCTCCTCCAAGACGGAACTTGCCCGCCTACTTTACAAGGACGCCCTTCGCCCTTCTCGGCAAGCTCATGTCGGCTCTCCCGCCCCCCTGCCCCTGGGGCGGACAGCCAATCGCCCGGGGCTCCCGGCCAGAGCTGGGCTGGAAACAATTCCTCAATTCTTCTAAAACAGCATTAGGTTTTCACAATGTTTCTGTGACATTGTGACAACAGCATTATGTTCTCACAATGTTTCTGTATCCCTGGACCTGTCACAGAGCTGAGCACAGAGCAGGCCAGAGGCATTCACTCAGCCGTGACTGCTGGTGAAGACGTGTCGTTCCTCTTACCTCTCCATTCAGGAAGCAGTACAGCAGAGCCACCACGAACCCCTGTAACAGAGACAGCTCTGGCAGGCACGTTTCCCACAATACAATTTTACAATTTTACAAAACAATACAAAACCCTTCTCATTTATTTACATTGCGTTTGACTCGTTCATTTTTATGGTTAATCTTTTTTAGCACCTGTACTTCAATGTACACTAGCCTTTTTCTGCTCATTGCTGTGAATGCCCTTGTGTTGTTGTTTCATTGTGTGTATTGGGGCATGTGAGGGGCTTTGTGCTGCGTGATTGTAAAGCACTGTGCACACACAGTTCATCCAGAGAACAGAGAACAGCGCCCCCTGCAGCTTACCGCCACAGTGCGTAATACAGGAATGAACTACTGGCACTAGCCCTCTACCTTCAAGATCACACCAAAACAGAAATGGTCTGGTGTGGACATGGCGTGTTGATGTGTTGGGCAGTGTGGAATGTTATGGTGTGTTAAGGTGTGGTGTGATGTGGTATGATGTGTTATGGTGTGTTGTATCGTGGTTTGGTGTGTTGTGACGTGGTGTGGTATGGTGTGTTGTGTTGTGATGTGGTGTTGTGTGTTGTGTTATGGTGTATTGTGGTGTGGTGTGGTATGATGTGTTGTGTTGTGGTTTGGTGAGGTATGGTGCAGTGTGCCATACCTGGAAGGACCCCAGGCCGAGTTCGATGTAGAGGCGGGCCGCCTCCCCAGTGTTCTCTGGCAGAAAGGCGAAGACGGTGTAGTGCATCCCGAACAGTGGGATCAGAAACAGGGTGGATTTGGCCAGTCTCCTAACCAACATGCCGAAACACAACGGCCTTAATTCTGCTTTCTAAAAATATGCACCAAATATATAACTACTTATGAAGTCATTATGACTTTTCTTTTTTAAACGGTCGTGAAGTAAACAGGCAATACAATTTCCATTTTGCTTGTTTCTATACCTCTTTGATCATAAAATTGCTCTTTGTTGAACAGTAAATATTAACGTTAAAACATAAATGAAATAAAATCAAAAAACAGAAATATAAATTTTTAATAATTTTTTCAAATCAATGAATTCTAAAAAAATGGTATACTCTGACTAGTACATTATATCTGTTTACTATCTACTCATCATCTGTTTGCTGACTACTATCTCCTGAATAACTTTATACATATAATACATATATACTCTTATATTTATATGTGTGATCTGTGGGAGTCAGTAGCCGTGGTACCACAGACATTAGCAGTGAACTGAGGACACAGTATTCCCTTGTTGTGGACACAGGGTTTTAGGACTGACAGGGAACATTTTAATGGTAAACAACATTGCTAGACGATGAGGTTACAAGTTAAGACTTACTAAAATTGTGCAAAGGCCCTTAAGATCCTGGGATAGAGTTATTCCCATTCTGATCAAGCTGAGCCAAGAGAAGTGCATTCTGGGATACCGCCCTTCCTCCAGGGCCCTGCAGCAGGGATCCTGTCCAAAGCTTTTGACTCAAGCGCCATCGGGGTCATTTCCCTTTTTTTTCTTTTTTCGCTTGGCACGGTGGCATTGCGCATTTTACATTAGCATGCTTCCATTCAGCCTCCATGGCCAGACTGACTTACAGAGCTAAGGCCTGATCAACAGCGTGGATAGAGAACGTAATCATGACACTTTACTGTAGTAAGAATCCATATCAATGTTTAAAATGCTTTTGTTTTTTCTTTCTTTCTCTCTTTTGTGTGTGTGTGTTTTCAGACTTTGTCAAGAAGACAATGACTCATCGCAGTGACTTTGTGGGTTGTTCTGACAACCAAAAGGCAGCAAGGCGGAGGCATCTAGCAGGGGTTTGGGGTTTGACAACAGTCTATAAATCAGGGGGCACTGTCCCCATTAACGCCCAGTTGGCCAGAAAGCCAATGACATTAAACTGCCCAATCAGAAGGTACCTCTGGTTGTATAGGCCAACATTACATTCAGAATTGAACACGGGCCACTGCAAGCAACAAATGTACTGAAAGCATTCAGCTCAGACATTTGATGCGGACTGCATTTACGTTGTGCTGTTTAAATGAAGCTCAGTGATGTGGACTGGATTCACGTTGTGTTGTTTAAATGAAGCTCCATGTGGAGAAAGCTCTTAAAGCCTCATATTAACCTCTGATTCAGCTCACTCTACAAGCAGCCCCACGAGTGAACAAGGGGAAAACAAATGGAAATTAGAGTCTATTTAAATGACTCTCACAAAGACTAATATTTCACTAAGTGGTTTAACTCTGATTTCTAAATGTATTGCTCGAGGCAGGGAATACATTAAAAAAAAAAAAAATCAACAGCAATTTTTTTTTTTTTTCATTCATCTGGTCGGAGTTACTAATGTATTAAGCACTTAGAGGTTTAAAACAATAGATTTACATGCAGAATGAGGAGAGCTTTGCCCTTGGTGATGCACACGGTGCGAAAAATCACACCTACAGACATCCAATCACTTCAAGATTTCACGGGGCCGGCTTTTCTTTCTATTTTGCGTGTTAATAACAACATTGGCTAGGTACAGGAACACACAACAAATCCACAGGCAAAGCAAACAGATCACATGGCCCCATCCCCAGGGGCATGGCCAAGTCTGCCAGATTTAAAAAATGTTGTAACATGAAGTGGCTGGTTTCTGTATGTATTTGTAGCTCTAATAAAGTGGCTGGTGTCTGTACGTGTTTGTAACTCACATGAAGTGGCTGGTGTCGTTGCCCCCGACTCCCGGAGATTTCAGCTTCTGCACCAGGATACGGATCACGTTGATGAAGATGATAAAGTTGACCTTTAATACAGAAAAAAATTATAATAATCCTCATCGACATGGCGGTCCAAGATCAGATCCCAGAGTAAAGGTGTCGCTAAAGCACCATTCACATAGGAGCACTTTAGCCTTTAGCTTCCCATTGTGTTTTCTCCAATATCTCTATGCCTCTATGCCTCTATCTCTATGCCTATTTGGACATACACAAATAGAACAGTTCATAGCTCAAGATCTGTGATGGCCACATGCCTACATTTGGCATCATTAGAAAGGAAACACATGGTAGGTTATGTCCACTCAAATAGCATGTGGACACAACACATCCCAAAAACATACAATAAAGTAGGCCTTTAGAGTTTTCTTGTGTAGAATCTCATGTTTGAGATTAGTGCAATAAATGCAATGAGGGGGTCACATTTCATGATATACCTGTGGATTTTGTCTAAGTCTGTGTCTAAGTCTAAGTCTGTACAAAACAGACTTCTAGACCCAAGGACTCATGAACTAGAAGCCTTTTAGTGAGTGGTGTCACTGGTGATCTCCAAGTGTCTCAAAACCTATCCAAGGTGGATAAATTGGCCCAATGATTTCTATTCACTTCTGTGACACTGGAAACATACTAAAACCTTTTGATGACTATAAAACCTGTTTCTATCACCCAAACCATTATGGATCGTTATTTTGCTAAAAAAGTAGCCAAAATTTACAAGCATTTACCATTATCAACTTTTCAACCAAAAAACTGCAACAGCTGCCAAAATGAGCAAAATAAATAAAATATATCAAAATATTGCACCAATATAAATAATATATAAATATTAGAATAATATATAAATAACATAAAAAAATGTTTTGACAAAATTGTAATTGTAATCCCTCATTGTCCTATTTATAGTGTCAGTTAGTGTTCTTTAGTCAGGCAATACTGGAAAAGCTATAGGTTATTTAGGTTGTGCTCGTCATTGAAGCAGTCTTTGTCACAGGACATGAACTTGATAGGTGTCTTCTGGTGGCAGAGCTAGCACTTCCGTCTACTAGCTGATTGGTAGCTACTCACCGATCATAAACAGGATCCTGGCCGTCAATACAGGTGTACGGGTCAGGTAAAACCAAATCAAAATCAAAATAAACTAATAGAAAAGTATAAAGAGTTTCCAAAGCTCTGAAGTCTGTGCACTCTCATGTGTGTCTTTATTTTTTTTAAAATATTTTTATATTTTAAGTTTATGTTTCAAATTTTTTCCAGTTTTTCTCCCAATTTAATGGCTAATTATAGTAATAGTCAATGCAAACCAAAGGAAATGTTTTCTGGAAAATTTCTGCATATATGGAGGGAAGTAGTATCAATTTTGCCTCTGAATCATGTCACATGATCATATTGCTGGTGGCGCTGGCTGCGATTCAGGGGGGCTGTTTGGCCAATCGGAGAATGGCAGGTGTGGGATCATTTTGTAGCAAAGATTTACCATCACGAGGACACAACACTTTCCTATGTGAAATATACTCACATATCTCATAGACCCAGAAGAATGGCATCTTTGCTGTTGTTGGTGATACGAAGGGCATAGAAAACCTGGCTTGCTCTTGTGACAAAACAGGGTCACTACTTTTGTTCGTTAGACCCTTACGGTGATCAGCATGCGGACATTATCAACAATCTGCCATATTTTGGGACTTCTAGACTTCACCAAATGTAAGGAGCAGCCATTCTCCTAGAGTACCCTGCCTTGAGTCAGGACAGGATCTTTTAAGCCACATCGCAGTTGATGTGAATTGGCACGCATTGTTGAAAAGATGAAATTCCACCTGATCTGTGCATATAACACGTCAATATTTTTGTTACATTTAATCGTGATGTTTAAAGGAGAATGTGCTATGAAGATGGCCTGGCGGCGAGCCGGTGACAGTTATGTGGTTAGGTACGCTTCACTCTCAGCGTGGGCCTGAAGTGTTTGTGATCCTGCATTCAGATTCAGAGAGGCGAAACTGCATGCATGAATTAATTAATGTATGAATGAACAAATGAATGAATGAATGACTTAATGAATGTGTGAATGAAAGAAAAAAGACGGTGACGTCTGTTGTATTGCTACTTCACTGAGCTCTTGCGCTGGTTGTGATTGTTCTTACCATTGCTCTGGGTGAGAGCCTCTGCTAAGTGCCTAAAATGTAGCATGTAAAAAATGTAATGTCTTGTTTGTGATAGGAGACACTCTGCGGGCCCCACTCACCAGCAGCGATGCAGTGATGGGCCCTTTGATGATCCACCAGATAAAGGCGCTTTCCGTGTCATCCCAGCAGCTGCAATCACACACATCAGCCCGTCACCACCCTGATAGTTTCACAACACAAGCTCTACAATAATTTTGTACAGGGCAACCTAAGATTCACACTACATTTATTTATATCGTCGACTTGTGCAGATACACTGCAGCCATAGCTACTTTTCTTTTGCATTGTCATTAATGAGGAACGTTACACTATCTGTTCTAAACTCAGTGAGTACGTGTAAACTAACTCAAACACAATGCAATACAATACAATACAGCACAACACAACACAACACAACACAGTACAATAAAATATGTATATTACATGATTGCTCCCCTTTTTTGACTTTATATAATTAATCACAAAGATACACACACACACACACACACACACACACACACACACACACACACACACACACACAGTGGATAATTATATGACTCATACGTACCCCCTGTCATCATAAAAGTACCTTGTGAGGACCCACACAGCCAGTATTGATGTTGGGAGACCTGAGAGATACACACAGATGCTAGATAAGGAGGATGGTCTTTATAAAGTGCATTAAGTGAGTGCCCCAGATAGCTACTTCCTGTACTACTTCCTGTACTACTTCCTGCCCACACTTACCCCAGCCAATCAGAATGTACCACCAGAAGTACTTCTTCTGAGAGACGAAGGCCAGTGCCAGCAGAGTTTGTAGGTACATCCCCTCCACCAGCAGCCAGAAGTAATTGGCCAGGATGCTGAACTGAAAGAAGGCCACTGCTGACTTACACGCAACCTGTAGGGGAGGAAAACAAACTCAAACTAAAACATTGCCCTCCACTGGCCAGGCATAAAACCAACTCCACTCCTGCGTGGACTGCCAGGACAAAACAGTGGGGCTTGCAGTTTGAGCATCAGTAGTGCTGATGTAGTGAAATCAGTGGGGCTAAGCACTACATGGTTCAGCACCTGATTACATATTTTAACTTCATTAATACAATTATTATTATTATTAAGAAGTACAACTGCCCATTCCAAATGCTGGAAAACCCAACTGCTTCTGTCTTTGGAGCTCACCGACACAGGAAGGGTGTGTAGGTAAAGAGCTGGTGGGACTCACCCCACTGATGTGGGTATAAACTGTGCCTCTCTGGGGCTTTCCGGACTCACGTTAGATAAGGCCCTAACTCCAGCTATCAAATCAGGAAGGGCAGAGGGGAAAACACATCCCTCACAATCCTGCCGTGATAAAAATCTAACCAAATTAGACGTGAATCATAATCACAACGTCGTTATGTGTGACGGGCCCGTTACAGATGAGGGACTGTGTGATTGAGAACACGATTAGGCCATGGCCGTACAAGAGACCCATCTGGTTGGCTCAAGCTGTGTGCGTCGTTGGGCAAAGTTTGTCATTTCGATCTTCACAGGTCCGTTCAAAGTTGTGTGGGGGTGGCGGGTTCGTTTCCACGGTCACACAGCAGCTGAAGCACCTCATTTGGAGGCTTTGCCCCCCTGCATCCCTGGGGGATTCGAACCTGCAACTCTACTGCTTTGCAGACCCTGGGGGTCCTCATCGCTGGCAGGCCAGTGCGGGCAGATCTCAGCCCTAGCTGTGCACCACACAAGGCCCAGATGGATGAAAAACCTGCTAAACTCTTTAAGCTGCCCATGTCCCATTCTTCACTAATCCCCCTGTCCCATAACTCCTGTTCCTTTTGTGACTGTTTCTAATATCTTCTCCGCCGTTTTTAATCCTCCAATCTGGAGTCTCTCTGTGTGGATTTACTTTCTAAAAATAGACCCAGAGTCACATCAGGCCAAGCTTTATGTCTTTCAAAGGGCTTTCCCTACATTGTATGTAACCAGCCGTTGAGAAGTCAACTCCACTCCGTTAGCTGGTTAATGGGCTCAAACGGACCTGCCCTGAACGAAGGCTTCAGTCTTCGCTCATCTTTCCCCTCCTCTCTGTCAGCGGCCGGGGTGCATGTAGAAGCACCACTCATGGGTGTTCCACTATCTCGTGACTGCGTGCCTCAATCTTGGGACTGTGCTCCGTTATGTTACAACTGTGTTCTACTATCTCGCAACTGTTCTACTATCTCGCGACTGTGTTCTACTATCTCACGATTGTGTTCTAGTATCTCACGACTGTGTTCCTCTGTCACACGCTTCTCATGCGCCTCAAGGTCATTCCTGGACTGAATTACACTCCCAGTCTCGAATTCAAATCACATTCAGATTTTTTAAGAATAAACTAAAAGATTTTCAAGTATCTTTTTTTTTTTGTTCTTTCGAATTAATGTACAATTTGGGCTCCTTTGAAGCTGGAAATGCGAGATAATCTTTTATAAAATATATTGTGACTGCATGGACACAGATGCACAAATCCTCCATGCAATTAATACCAGATGCCAACAACTTCTGGCACAATGACAGTAGGCTTAACACTCAACACAAACTCGCTGTGAAACATGGGTGTCTCCAGAAAGGGAGTCGGTGAGTTCTGTCTCGAAGAAGGCGGATCAACACTGGCCTTGGAAAGTAGCTTGCCCCTTAGGGACGGGTGGCTAGGTTGTGGGGGGAGGGTTAATCTAAATAAATAGAGGATATAATTGGATTCCAAATTGGGGAGAAAAACAGGGGAAAATCTGAAACATTTTTTTAATGTAGGGCATCCAAGGTTCTGTTTTGAGATTTGTTATGCCTTTTCCTCCTAATGTGGAAGGCCCAATTGTATTTATTCTAAGTTGCTCTCGCTGCAACCTTCGCTGTCAATTCAGGAGAGCATAGACAAGCATGCGCTCTCCTCCGAAACACGTGATGTCCGCCGCCACTTCTTTTCAAACCGAAGCTAGCACAGACGTGAATCAGAGGGAGACACTTAATGTGCAGCTTCATACAGGCAAACTGTGGGTGCCCAGTTGACTGGGGGGGGTCGCTGGTGTGCAATGAGAAACAAACAATTCTGCCGACAAAATCCCTCCCTCGGCGATGCTACCACCAATTATATTTCACCCCCAAAGTGGCTGCTGGCCACAGTAGCCAATGTCATGGTCTGGGTAGAGAAATGGACTAAAACATGCAAATAAATACATACCTGCATAGGTACAGTAAGGAAACAAATAAATTAATGAATGAATTAAAAAAATGAATAGAAGTCAGGTGTCTGACTCACGGTGGACATGAAGCAGTGGTCCAGGGTCTCGTCGGCGAAAAGCACGCCGTCTTTAATGAACACCGAGCTGGCCCGCAGGACGAAGGAGGCAAAGAGGTTCATGTGGATGTAGTTCCTGGTGCAGTGGAACTTCCTGTTAAAGATTCACATCAGAATAAACATCAGAACGTCTGAGAACAGGGCCATTCAAACCCATCCAGGCCTGTCATTTTGCATAGTGTCTAGAGCAGAGCCTAGTCCTTCAGAGCCACAGGGTCCATTGGTGTTTGTTGTCAGCTTAAAATCAGCAACCAGGGGATGGCGGATAGTGTGGCGTCTAACACACCATATTTTGGCTGACATACTTCCAAGGATCGGTGTGAAATTAGTGTGAAATTACCTTCCGTGAAGGAGCCTAAACAGATGAAGCCACTTCAGAGATGAGCCATCTCTCATTTTGCCCTTCACAATACTTTTTTACTTGTCCTCCTTATAGTGTGGTATAGGGGACCCATATGAGTGAAAAGCCCACCTTCATTAGACAACCTTTATTTTTGAATTTAATAAAGGTAATAATGTAATAATGTTTTAAATCTCTCTTGCTCTCTGTCTCTCTCTCTCCCTGAGCATACTTTGTCCTGCTGAGGAGTGCTTTCATCTAGTTTGAAGCCATTTATTTATAGATTTTATTTATTTTATTTTGCATTGCCTGTGCTCTTGTCCACAATGCTTATGTTTTTGCATATTATCCATTTAAGCAGGTGGAAAGGCCTACAAGGCCTGCTGTTTCTCCACCACACCAAACCACAACACAATGTGACATACAGTAGCTATATTGACCTGCAGGAGATTTTAAAATCCATCCATCCATCCATCCATCCATTATCTAAGTCGCTTATTCCTGGTCAGGGTCGCGGGGGGTGCTGGAGCCTATCCCAGCATGCGTTCCGGGCGAGAGGCAGGAATACACCCTGGACAGGTCGCCAATCCATCGCAGGGCACACACACCATTCACTCACACACTCATACCTACGGGCAATTTAGACTCTCCAATTAGCCTAACGTGCATGTCTTTGGACTGTGGGAGGAAACCGGAGTACCCGGAGGAAACCCACGCGGACACGGGGAGAACATGCAAACTCCGCACATACAGGCCCCCGGCCTGGATTCGAACCCGAGACCTTCTTGCTGTGAGGCGACAGCGCTATCCACTGCACCACCATGCCGCTAGATTTTAAAATGTTCTTATATTTTGCTTCACTCTTCAAATGAATACTGCATGAAAGCTCATGGGCCGCGGACTGCATTTCGAATGGGTAGGGCCAAGAATGACGTGACGTTGCCCCCCCTCCCAAGTATTGAACGCCAGACAGCTCATAATCCATACATGTATTCTTATTATGATACACGTATTGTTTTATGATACGTGTATTGTTTTTTATGTCATCATACATCCGTATGATCCAATCAGATAGCAGATTTGGATGCGCGTATGCTTAGTAATTTCTGTGTATATGTCACCACCACATAATAGTGACAAACTATGACAGTAACACTAACCTCTGGTTTGTCATCTGTAACATGCGTTCACATACTATGACAGTAACACTAACCTCTGTCTTGTCATCTGTACCATGCATTCACGTAGTAGTGACTAATGGTGAAATCACCGTTTTTCACAAAACTGGTAGCATAAGCATTCAGTTCCAGAGAAGGGAAATCTTAACGCTACAGCATACAATAACATTATAGTAGATTGTGTGCTTCCAACTTTGTTGCAACGGTTTGGGGAATGCCCTTTTCTGAACAGAACATGCCTAAAAAACGTGTATCGATACGTGTATCATAAAACAATACGTGTATCATAATAATACAGTGTGGTGTATAATAGTGTGGTTCTCTGTGGCTCAGTTGGTAGAGCACAGCGTTGGCAACGCTTAGGTTGTGGGTTCAATCCCCACTGGGGCCACATATACTGAAAATGTATGCATTCACTACTGTAAGTCGCTTTGGATAAAAGCATATGCTAAATGGCATATAAAAAATAATAAGAATACGTGTATGGATTATGAGCTGTCTGGCGTTCGATAGCAGAGGGGCTAGCTGGAACAGCGACAGTTAGAAATTCTACTGCTAGTTCCTCAGAGGGCTCATCGTGGGCTGGAGTGACGGTGGTTGTCACAGCCGCCTTGGTTAACTTTTACCTGAAGAAATCTGTTATTTTTTGACGCTTCATCGTTCAATTTAACTTTACTATTGCTTAAACTTTAGCGAACACACTAGCAGTCTGCTTAGATAGAGCACTGGTATTTGTTCTGTGAAATTCACGTTAGTGTGATGCTAAGCTCACATGACACAAATAACCAATCAATCATTAGGAAACAGAGTTTTTTGCTTGTGATAGGCTACGTACTGTATGTAGGCTTACAGCTAGTGAAAATTAGCCCGGAAAGCACGCGAAAGTGCAATACATTAAGAACGTAATGTATTTGCTGATAGATTTGAATTGTTAAATTCTGGCCATACTACTGGCCATACCGGTTCCGCGGCCTATGGCTCAAGGCATTGATATCATTATCAATAATGATGCGTGATGTACAGTCAGTTGTGGGTGCAGTTTGAACACTGAGAGTGGAGTTACCTGAAAACAGTGAACACGAAGATGGCCGTGATGAGCGAGATCAGCGAGGTGGCGTAGCCCGCGGTGTAAACCTGCTTGAATGTCGAGTAGTACATCGTCTGGAACGAAAAGGGTGACGTCTTGAGAGGATAGCGAAGGGCACGCGCTGCACCAAACAAACCCGGACACAGTGCACAATTTTCCCCCTTCATTTTTATATGTAAGCCATGTTTCCTCAGTTATTTTATGTTCTTCCTATATGGATCGTCCTCCTTCGGTTCGGGGGGAGTGAAGATGAGCGTGCATCCCCTTCTCGAGCGCACGCTGCCAGAGGAGTGCTAATGTTCCTCCTGCGATTTCCTCCCACTGGGGAGTTTATTTCTCTTCTTTCACTGGAGATTTTCTTCCCTAACTTTCTGGCTTCTGTGGGGGTTCAGGCCCAGTGTTTCTGCTTCCTGTAAAGTGTCTTCGTGACAGAGCTCTATAAATAAGTGCTAGACGGATAAAAATGAACTGAATGGAGTTATTTTCACTGTGCAGTCCATCGGCTGAGCTGCGCAATCGGCGGGGTGCAGGCGCCTCGATCAACCGGTGTGCTAGCTGCCTTTTCCCTGACTAGCGCTCAGGAGGTGTGCTACTGTACATTTCAGGCATTTATCAGACGCTCTTATCCAGAGCGACTTACACAGTTCACATTTCTTTACATACAATCCATTTATACAGCTGGATATTTACTGAAGCAATCCAGGTTAAGTACCTTGCTCAAGGGTACAACGGCAGTGCCCCACCTGGGAATTGAATCTGCAACCTTTGCGTCACAAGACCAGTTCCTTAACCATTATGCTAACATTGCCGCCCTGTTACTGTAACTGTGGGCTTGTCTTCTAGCCATGCTAGCCATAATTGTAGGCAACCGGGCCTGCCCAGCATTTTTTTACATAACCCAGAGAAGGCAGGGATATCAATTGCTTAACTAACTCAGGAACAACACCTGTGTGGAAGCACCTACTTTCAATATACTTTATGTCCCTTGATTGCCCAACTGTTCCCACCTTTTTGCCCATTACCTGTATGTGCACCTGTGTCTCCTGAGCAATGGGGAGTGGCTACAACAGTGGTCATACAGTGAGCACAACACCACACAAATGGCCTACAGTATTTATACTAAAAACTCATTATTTATAGTAATTTGCCATTCTGAGACACTACATGACACAGTGGCAGCAAAAGCCCATATATGCCAAGAGCGAAGGAGGGAGGAGAGAGGCAGAGGGAGAGAGGAGGGGAAGGGAGGGACAGAGATAGAGAGAAGGGGGAAAAACAAAAAGAGCGAGAGAGAGGAGGGAGAGAGAGGAAAGGAGATAGAGAAGAGGAGGAAAAGAGGAGGAGAGGGAAGGAGGGAGAGAGGAGGGGGAAAGAGAGAGAGAGGGAGTAGACGTAAGTAGTGAGAAAGGAGATGGAGAGAGGAAGGAGAGAAAGGAAAGGAGGGAGAAACAAGGAGTAGAGAGGGAAGGATTTGTATGATTGTGTATGTGTATGTACCACACTGTTTCTGTTTCCTGTAGATCTGTGTGATCATACATTACATTTACATTTTTACATTTTAAGCATTTAGCAGATGTGCATTAATACATGGTAAGGACAATCATTGTTCGCGCAACAGATCAGTGCAGCAATACAGCGATAGACATCATTGTTGGTGGCTGCATACCATACCTGTAACACTGGGAAGGAAAAAGGTTATCCATAATCCAATATCCAAGTCCAGTGCAGTTCCTCAATCCAGTCCAGTAGTCGGTACACAAAGGGGGATCCTCAAACAATCCAAGTCAAACACGATAAACAATTCAAAATACTTCTCTCGCACTCTCTCTCTCTCGCACTCTCTCTCTCTCGCGCACTCTCTCTCCACAATCACCACCCGACTCCTTTCCAGTGTGGCATGAACGAGTAACATAGGCCTCCAAATGGCCTTCAGCTGTTCGTAGTCCCAATTGCTTGACTCCGTTCAGGTGTGGGACTGCGGGCTGCTGGGAAATGAAGTTGTTTCCTCTCCAGTGGCTCCCAAGGAACCATTTCCTCATCCTACCCGTTGGGATGCCACAATATATAATAACGACAACGAATAGGATTGTGGACTTTGTGTTTTGGATACCCCGAATACCCCGCCCTTCGTTTTTGTGTTTTGACTAGTTCAAGGTGTAATAAAGTGTTGTTTTGTTTGTAATACTTCCTCCCGGTTATTTAACCTGCCTACGCCCTCTGCAAGGTCCGTGAGTGTCGCCCAACCCCTAGGGACACCACAATATATATTTTTGGGGGGGAGTAAACAAGTATACATATAAAAAAAAGTATTAAACATGTAGGCAATGGTGATGACAATTGGCTAGATGTACAGAATTTAGTGGTAGTGGAGCCTGAAAAGGTGGGTTTTGAGTCTCTTGCGGAAGATCGCAAGTGATTCCGCAGTCCTGACTGAGTGCAGAAGATCATTCCACCACCGAGGGGTCAGGACAGAGAAGAGGTGAGACCGCGAGGAGCGGCTGCCGGGCGCCCGGAGGGATGGGACAGTCAGTTTGCCAGAGGAGACAGAGGGGACTGGCTGGGGTGTAGGGTGTGATGAGTGTCTGGAGGTAAGGGGGAGCGGTTCCTCTAGCCACTTGATAAACCAGCACCAGTGATTTGAATCGGATGCGTGCTGCGATGGGGAGCCAGTGTAGAGAGGAGAGTAGAGGAGTGACATTTGTGAACTTTGATTGAACACCAGACGTGCGGCAGCATTCTGGACTAGTTGCAGTGGCTTGATGGCACAGGCTGGTAGGCCCACCAGCAAGGAATTGCAGTAGTCCAGACAAGAGATCATGCATGTGTATGTACCGCACTGCAAAGCCACTCGCACAAAAACCCATTTCCCCATAGGGCAACAGTAATGAATAAAATAATTAACAAGCTGTTTGACGGGATCTGGACTGATCGATAAGCAGGAGAATCTGAGGTAATTACACAGAACCCTGGGCCTCTGTGAATCTATTTACTTTTCACTGCCATCGTCCTCAAATGCCGCACACATCCACCGAAGGAAAAAAAAAAAAAAATGCCATGCCAGCAAGTGAAAGAAAATCCAATGTACAATTACTCTTTCACTGAGCACATCAAACAAGCACCAGGCTGACATACACAGAGATTATGAATATGAATAGCGATGAATAATACATATTTCCACGCATGCATTAGGGTTCATCATTCCGCCGCACAGGGCATCAAAAGAAAGGGGAGCTTGAAAAGAAAAAGAAGGGAGGAAAAAATAAGGGAACAACCCCCGTCTTCCTGGTGAGATAAACGTTCTGGTGTTATGGGCATGACTGTGCTGCTGTCCTCTGCCTCATTTACAAACACAAGCAGGAGTGGATCATTAAAATGACCACAATGTGCTTGTGTTTCCCTATCACCTGAATCTGTGTCAAGATTTACAAGGCTTTTAAAGGTATATTTTAATTATTAAAGATGTTTTTTTGACACAAGGTAATTAACATGTGAAATACAATAACTGTGCAGGTCTTCAATATATATGTATATATTAGAGGTCTCCCCTCCAGCACTCAATTTCTGGGAATTCCACACAATGTCATAATGGGGCAGATTACACTCCGTACCGGACCGACTAATGACAGCAGCCATTTCTCCTTGGCCCACCCCCTATGACGCCATGCGTGAAATACCTGGCTTCATTCATCTTAAGAAAAAAAATGGCTGGTCCACAAATTAACGAGGCGCAGGGTGCTGCAACATTGGTTGTTTATATTAAACACCTTGGGGAGGTAATGGAGTGTGTGACTTTCTTTATTTCTATTATACTTAATTCATACATTTAAAAAAAATAGTCCCACCAAAAAATAGTTTTTCATCTCTCCGGACGCACCCCACCTCTCCTGACTGCACCCACCTCAGACTCCGTCTCAACATCCTCCACAAATTCACACGCATCCTCATAGGGGGGATACAGGTCTGTCCAGCCGTCCTTCGTACAGTTCCTGTAGATGTAGCCTGGAGAACACACACATGCTCATCATCATCATCATCATCAGCATCAGCAATCATAATTATCATCATCGGCAATCATCATCATCATTATTATTATTATTATTATTATACACTACATACTCTCTACAGAACCCCACACACTCTACAGAAAACCACATTATACAGAACCCCAAACTCTCTACAGAATTCCACACACTCTGCAGAACCCCCGGACTGGACAGGGATGCAGTCATCAGGGGTGGGGGTGGGGGTGGTGGGGGATCGTTCCCTGGCTGCACGCGGATGTAGATGCAGTCAGGCTGCATGAGGGCACAATAATGTAAACATGCCCTTACCGATAGCCATGGCCTTTATTGCCCGCCTTCGAGAGGAGGCCGATCGATCCCTTCTTGCTCATGACCTGCAGCCTGGCGTGGGCTGAGAGTTGTGCGTCAGAACCCCCACCACCCTCCTGTCTGACTCAGAACTGCTGACCGTCATTGCCTGTGCCCCCCCGACCCTCCCCTGCTCCTCATAAATCACCGCAGCCCACCGCTGCAACGCTGAGCTGTAGGTCTCTGTAGCATTACCTCTTTTCCTCGTATCTTTTCAATAAGAACACCCTTCTAAGCCTACATCAACTTATACCTGTTGGCACACCAGGAAAATAATAACGTTAAAGATAGCACTTCCTGTCCTCAGGTGAGACTGTGTCATTCCTCCCCACACATATTCAAACATGCAGAAGTAGGCACACACACACACACACACACACACACACACACACATACACATACACTGCCCTCCATACACAGTCCACATATACATACACACACACACACACACACCCATACACAGTACACACACACACACACACACACCCATACACACATACACTGCCCTCCATACACAGTCCACATACACATACACACACACACACACACACCCATACACAGTACACACACACACACACACACACACACATACACAGTACACACACACACACACACTGCCCTCCATACACAGTTCACACACACACACACACACACACACACACACACACGCATATGCACACACAGACCCCTCTGGCATCCCAGCTGTTGAGCAAGCTGTTGACAGTGGGTGGTAGCACAGGTCATGGCATCCTGTTCACATCCAGTCTGGTCCACACATCCAGGTTTGCACGTGCTCGCACGACACACCAGCCCCCCGCCTGAGAGGAGGGCGGTCATTTGA
>JAINUG010000187.1:257500-300000 GCA_029706075.1 Aldrovandia affinis
GGAAACTGATTCAAACTTCAACTTTATTTAAAAAGGGGAACGCATACGCCAGTACATAGAGCAGGCTGTACCGGCACAGTAGCAACATGAGAAAGAGGAATATGTGCAGTGGTCACACTGACATTCAAAAAACAACACTACAGCTGAACAGACCAAAATTTGTCCAAGAGGAGTTGTGTATTATAAAGTCGTCCCTCCCGTTACCTTGGTGTGGAAGGCGTCGGTCTGGACAGGAGAATCGGGGCAATTAACGGCTATGCCTACTAACAGGGCAGCCAGCACACACATCTGTGTGACATTTTGTAATTGTACCTGTGTGCTTAAAACTGTTCTGCTCTCTTAGTAGGTGGCTGTAAACGGGAGCAGAAAAGTTTGAGAGAGAGAAAGACAAGACCGGAAAAGCCAACTGCTAGGTCAAGCCCCTCCCGTTACCTTGGTTATTGGTGAAGAGCTGCTAGGCCACACCCCTCCCGTTACCTTGGTTATCGGTGAAGAGCTGGGACACCTCAGCGCAGGACACGTTCACCACCTGGCCCACCTCCGCCTGGCGCCAGCAGCGAATCTCATCCCACTCCGTCCGGCAACCTGGCGGACAAAGGCAGGAAGTGGTGTTTAGTGAGTCAGGCATGTGAGTGTTTTTCCTGTCTGGGAGGCCGGATTCAACTCAAGGAGCTCGTCCTAGCAGAATGGAAACTCTGAAAGTCACACAACACAACACATCTTCACAGCCCTTCTCCTGAGGTTGTGATTCACTTGTCTCCAGCTGTATCACTCCTCTGACACCCTGACCTCAGACCTCCACCATGAGCATGAGCATGAGTGGGGAAAGGCTGGGTGTTTACTCTTCTGTAGAATCACCCTCTGATAGGGTGGATTAAAGGTAAAAAAACGTTCTCTCTCTCTCTCTCTCTGAGGATTGTGGGGTTTTTTATACGTAAAAGGGAGTCATGTAGCGGCTTTGCCATTGCCTTCACCGGTGACCAAAGTAATCCTCTCATACGTTCCACCATACATTGAGGATCAGTTGCCACTTAACGCTTTGGCGAGATACGGAAAAGTGATGAGTGCAATTAAACCCATCCCCTTGGGGTGTAAAAATGATCAATTGAAACATGTAATGTCATTTAGGAGGCAAATGTTTCAGATTTTAAACCACCCTCGGTCGACTATAGACATTGTGTGGAACTTTACCATTGATGGCTGTGGCTGTGGGTCTTATGGGCATGTGAGGCATGCTTGTCTACGGAGAGGCGAAGCGGGTGCTGGGGCATGGGAAGAAGGGCAGGGTGGTGAAGGGCAGGCCGGGCCTGGTCCTCGGTCTCGGCCGGAGCCTGAGCCAGAACCACAACCTCAACCTCAACCTGAATCTGAATCTGAGCCTGAACCGACCCGTTTCAGTGATGGAGCATGAGGGCGGACAGGGAAGGCTTTCCGGGCTGAGTTATCCAGCATGAGGATGAGACAGTTTCAGAAACTGGAGCCATCGTAAATCTGGCGACGAAAAGGCACTTGACAGTGGGAACTTATCCGGGGAATCTACCTGAAACCTCAGTTGATGCTATTGTTTTCCAGCAAATGGAAGGACAGAGTCAGGAGGTGTTAGGAAGGGATGATAGTAGCGGCGGGCCAGAAACCCCCCCCCCCTCCAGGGATCCGCTGGTGAATTTGGATGCTGGATGGAGCCGAATGGAGTCGGGAAGGAACTGAGGCTGATCCGGATGAGGAGATGTTGTTAGATAAGGAAGATCGGTTTTCAGAGCTGAGGGCGTTCTTTAAAGGTAAAGGAAAACTTTTTTCTGTTGATCAACTTGTTTTATTTTTACAAGGAGTGTGGTTTTAGACCAGCATCTTGCCGATATCGGACTATTTGTTGCCTCTGCTCAAACCGTGTTGAAAAAGGCAATGATGAATGAACCTGATAACAGGAAGTGATATAAGCTAAAGAAACATATTGTTGCAGCTAAAAAGCTGTTGATAATAATACATGTTACAGTAGAGTAGCAAACATGACTCACTTTATCTTTGTTTTTTGTAATACTTTCTGCTCTAGTTTGCCTTTTTTCACCTATGAGCTTGGTCTTTCATATAGCTTCCTTAAATGGAAACGAGTGCAGAGGCATTGCTAAGAGAGCGCAACTGGTGTTCCTCAGAAATCATACTGGCATTTTAATGTAAAAGTGTTGGAAGATCTAAAGTTCTTAGAGAATTTTAGTTTCTTTTGGCATGCATGGCATTCCGAGAAGTCACAGTTTGTGAGTTTGCAGCAGTGGTGGGATAGGGGAAAGGTGCAGATAAAAATGTTTTGTCAAGCATATACACAAAACAGTACTGGGGATTTAAATAAATGGGTGGGTGAGTTGGAGAGAGAGATTCTGAGTATAGAGAGTGGTCTGAGTCACGACACTACTACTCAGACTTTTGAAGTGTTGAGAGAAAAGCAATATATCCTGGGTAAAATTATGAATGAACAAGCTAAAGGAGCCATGGTTTGGTCCCACTTCATTCAATACAAGGATATGGATGGCCCTTCAAAATATTTTTTCAACCTGGAGAGAAGGGTTTTGAGTAGCAGAAGAATGCTGTGGTTACGTCGGACTGACGGTACTGAAGTACATAGTCAGCAGGATATGTTGGAGATGGCAGTTGACTAATAGCCAGCTATTTCTCGCAGAATCAAGTGGGCAGGAAGAGTCAACTATGCTTCAAAGTGAATTGCCAATTTTGCCACGAGAGCAGTGCAATCTTCTGGAGGCTCCTTTGACAATGGAGGAGCTTACCCAGGGGGGGGGGGAATCTACCTGAAACCTCAGTTGATGCTATTGTTTTCCAGAAAATGGAAGGACAGAGTCAGGAGGTGTTAGGAAGGGATGATAGTAGCGGCGGGCCAGAACCCCCCCCCCCCTCCAGGGATCCGCTGGTGAATTTGGATGCTGGATGGAGCCGAATGGAGTCGGGAAGGAACTGAGGCTGATCCGGATGAGGAGATGTTGTTAGATAAGGAAGATCGGTTTTCAGAGCTGAGGGCGTTCTTTAAAGGTAAAGGAAAACTTTTTTCTGTTGATCAACTTGTTTTATTTTTACAAGGAGTGTGGTTTTAGACCAGCATCTTGCCGATATCGAACTATTTGTTGCCTCTGCTCAAACCGTGTTGAAAAAGGCAATGATGAATGAACCTGATAACAGGAAGTGATATAAGCTAAAGAAATATATTGTTGCAGCTAAAAAGCTGTTGATAATAATAAATGTTACAGTAGAGTAGCAAACATGACTCACTTTATCTTTGTTTTTTGTAATACTTTCTGCTCTAGTTTGCCTTTTTTCACCTATGAGCTTGGTCTTTCATATAGCTTCCTTAAATGTAAACGAGTGCAGAGGCATTGCTAACTGTTTAATTTTATTAGGCAAAAGGTACATGACTTTCATACAAGAGACACACTCTACAAAGTATGAATTAATGTGAGTGGAAGGATGAATGGACAGACGGAAGTGTTTTTAGTCATGGGGGTGAAGGGCAGGAGCAGCTGTGTTAATAGCAGGAAATGATACCACAGTATTATCATCTTGTGAGGTTGTCCCAAGACGATTGTTAAAAGTAGAGTCTACAATAGATGGTCAGCAAGTGGTTTTGATTAATGTACAGTATAAGCACCCAATGGTGGCAGGGAAAGGGTTTCTTTCTTTCAAAAATTGGAACACGTGGTGTCGGAATGTGATATGACTAGAATGGCTCTAGTAGGGGGTGATTTTAACTGCACTGAAAATGTTGTACTTGATAGGAATCATGGGGAACCCCATTCCCATTCAGCTGCTACATTGTCGAGAGTGGAACATGCTCAGGACTTGGTAGATGTGTGGAAAATACAACATCCGGTATTGCGTCAGTACAGCTGGAGAAAAGGTTAAATGTCTAGACTCGATAGGTTGTATTGCTCGAAGTCTTCTATCAACCAGATTATTAGAAGCTCTATAACTACAGTTGCTTTTTCTGATCATTACTGTGTATCTATGTATGTGTATTTTTGGGGAGGGCAGCTGGTGTTCCTCAGAAATCATACTGGCATTTTAATGTAAAAGTGTTGGAAGATCTAAAGTTCTTAGAGAATTTTAGTTTCTTTTGGCATGCATGGCATTCTGAGAAGTCACAGTTTGTGAGTTTGCAGCAGTGGTGGGATAGGGGAAAGGTGCAGATAAAAATGTTTTGTCAAGCATATACACAAAACAGTACTGGGGATTTAAAGAAATGGGTGGGTAAGTTGGGGAGAGAGATTCTGAGTATAGAGAGTGGTCTGAGTCACGACACTACTACTCAGACTTTTGAAGTGTGGAGAGAAAAGCAATATATCCTGGGTAAAATTATGAATGAACAAGCTAAAGGAGCCATGGTTTGGTCCCACTTCATTCAATACAAGGATATGGATGGCCCTTCAAAATATTTTTTCAACCTGGAGAGAAGGGTTTTGAGTAGCAGAAGAATGCTGTGGTTACGTCGGCCTGACGGTACTGAAGTACATAGTCAGCAGGATATGTTGGAGATGGCAGTTGACTAATAGCCAGCTATTTCCCCCAGAATCAAGTGGGCAGGAAGAGTCAACTATGCTTCAAAGTGACTTGCCAATTTTGCCACGAGAGCAGTGCAATCTTCTGGAGGCTCCTTTGACAATGGAGGAGCTTACCCAGGCAGTGGGGCAGATGTTGCCTGGAAAAGCTCCTGGAATTGATGACTTGCCAGCAGAGTTTTTTTAAACGCTGTGGCCAATCATTGGTATGGATTGTTTTGAGGTTTTTAAGCAGTCCTTTAGAGATCAAGAGCTGCAGAAGAGCAGTGATCTCACTGTTGCCTAAAAAAAGTTGTTTGAACGACATATACAATCTTTTCCAGGGCCCATGCAAATAGGCTCAGTGAGGGGATGAGGCATATCATACACAAAGATGAGTCCTACTGTGTACCTGGCAGGATCATCTTTGACAATATTCTTTTAGTCAGAAATAGTCCTGTCCCTATGCAAGAGTCTCAACCTAAACCTAGTGACCATTGATCAAGAGAAAGCCTTTGAGTATCCCGATCCCTATACTGAGAGGCATTTGTCAGGGCTGTCCATTGTCAGGGATACTATATGCCCCAGCCATTGAACCACTATTGTGTATGCTGAGAAACAGACTGACTGGCATGGTACTCACTTCAACCCAACCTGCCCACTATATAAAGCTTGACGATGGCACAGTGTTCCTGAAGGATCAAGAGGATGTGGATGTTCTTTGTGACTGTCTGGAGCCTCCAATGCCAAAGTGAACTGGGGGAAATGTGATGCTTTCAGGGCATTGGGAGGGGTGTGGGTCCCCCAGTGCTCCCCAGTCCCCGCAGTGGGGAAGGGCAGGTCTTAAGGTGTTGAGAATTTTCTTAGGAGACAGACCATATGAACTGAGAATTTGGGAGGGATTTGATTAAGGCAAAACTGTCTAGGTGGAGGTGGTCTTTGCCACAGATGTCCTGTCGTGGGAGGGTTCTGGTCATTAATAATCTAGTGGCCTCCATGCTGTGGCATAGGTTGGCTTGCATGGACCCTTCCATGGGACTGCTCAAGGAAATCCAGTCTGTGCTGTTTTCCTTTTTTTGGAATGGAAACCACTGGCTGCAGTCAGCCATACCTTATCTGCCTGTAGAGGATGGGCAGGGCCTGGTTGATTTGCACGGCAGGTATCTGCTTTTAGGCTACAAGCTATGAAAAGACTACTGTACACGGCAGAACTGAGCCGGGAGCCTTCCACTTCCTGAGACAGGTGGGGGGGCTTATGCTGTGGCTGGCAGCTTTTTGGAATCGGTCTCTTCAAGCTCAACACGGATGAACTACCTGGTTTTAAAAGTCAAAGTCCCTCTCTCTCTCTCTCTCTCTCTCTCTCTCTCTCTCTCACTCTCTCTCTCACTCTCTCTCTCTCACATCTTCCCCTTTCCTCCCTCTCTCTCTCTCTCCATCTCCACAAACTGCATACAGCTGTCCCAGCTCCACATGGTTCCCTGGTGTGTTCATGCTCTGTTCCTCCCTCTGTAGACGTTTGATGGGAGCGGCCAGGCCGGCCGGCTCTTGATGATGTCACTTTGGCAGCAGCTCGAGGGCATGGCAATTCCCCGCTAAAGTTACTCCTTGCATTGGGAATGCCCAATCATCTTAAGCAGCGCTCGCTGCAACCTCCGCTGTCAATGCAGGAGAGCGTAGACAAGCCACTCTCCTCCGAAAATGTCAGCTGCCACTTCGAGGAGAGCGGTCTGTTTGTATTGCGATAGGGGCGCTGCTGTGGGGCAGTGGTGAGTTTGAGAATGAAAGAGCGCAGGCTGCGTAATGAAAGCCACTGGGACAGCAGGCTACTGGAAAAATAAGTAAATAAATAAAATAAATAAATAAAATAAAATAAACATTAATGTTCGCATGGGGTTCCGCACCCAACCAGGCCTAATTAATTATGTAACTCAGCATGCAATTCACCCGCTCTGTATGTTACCATGCTTTTATATCGCTGGTTAAAACGTCAACCAGACAAACCACAGCCAATGTAAAGCCCTGGACGGGCCCTTGTGCCAAGTGTAAAAATGTGTAGTTTAGTATTTCAGCTATAGTTTTACATCCAGTAGTTGTATACATGTTGTTTTACTGCAACACAAAATATATATTTTAATTTTGTTTCCTGAACTGCTTTGCTTTTTCAGAGCTCGTCCAATTTCTCGGAAATAAACCCTGCACAAGGTGTACAATGTAAAAAAAATATCAATATTGTTTTATGTCTGCTCTCCCATGTCTGAAAATAAAATAACAGATGATGAAGATAAATCTTTTAAAAGCCTCCTTGAGAATAAGGAAGTGGGGCAGGGGGAGGCAGGGGGCAGCTGGAAGAGCTCCACTTTCATTAGAATAGTGAATAGTCATTAGAATAGTGAATGTTCATTAGAATTGTTCCGCATCATGATTCAGACAATAACTGTGTAGCCTATCGGCCAATCTCACAAGTTTATTTAAATTTTAAGCAAGTGCAATATGGAACAGTGTTCAGTGCATGAGAGTCAATGGTCAATCGGGGATTTTAAAAGGAGGTATGGGGGAATGGTCTTGAAGATAGGGGGATTTGGAAGAATGGTTTGGAGAATACTTTCACAGGTATCTGACAACACGGCTTCCTCACTTAGTGCTCACGGTATGGTCGCTGTGCGGTGGAAATAGGACCCCAGTTCTCCGACGGAGTTCCTCAGAGCATCAGAAGGGGTGTTCAACAAGGTGGTTGTTCCCTGGAAATGGCTACAATTTTTCAATCATTCTATTTTGTCTGCCGATGATGTTGATCTAATTAAGATGGATGCCACAATTACAAGTACAGCGCTTCTCTCCCCAGATAGTTTTTTTAAATGTTAGACACAAATATGACATAAACTGAAATGTAATATTGTAACAGCCAAATGATTTATTGGTCCATTAACCAGGATGGACACCAGGCCCCGAATGCCATGCCAGTCTTCCATACATCTACGCACAGACAAGGGGGATCACTTTCATGCATCACTTCTTTTTAAAGTGAGTTTAAAGTTTCCCAGCTTCACTGGCTACACACCACACAGTTTTTAGCACGCTCTCCAATATCTCAACATGTAAAAACGTTGTGTTGTATATTAACCGTTGCTGGCTAATTCTGTGATTGGACAGAAACTGTGGATGGATCTCTCTGTATGTGCCTATAACTCTCCGATCCTCTGATTGTGTCAGTGCACTGCTTTGGGTGCCAAATTCAAAACGTTTTTAAGGATAAAAAAAGAACGGATGTTAATTTTTCAGATAGTGTATTTGTTTATTTTAAATGCAGCAGAGAGAGAAACATTTCTTTAAAAAATATTTTGCTCAATATTTTTAGCCTCATTGTAATTAGGATTTTTTTTTTTTCATATTGGTTGTGTTATTGTCCATTGGTTCCTTCGCACTGCAATTTGCTCAGTTTTGGAACAATGTTTTTTTGAGAACACAACAACAGGATCAGAAAGCAATAGGCATCCCTCCTCTGCGAATGACATAAACGATGTAACTGGCACCGAAAAATAGTCTTGCCAGCCTGAATTATAACGACAATTCCAGACTCCTCTTCAAACAATTATACAGAATGGCTGTGGTTCATCTCTGTGTGATCTATTCAGGGTAATGTCTTTGTGCTCGCTTCCTGCGCTCCCCAGCAAATAATAAAGAGATAATTCTTTACTTTTCCCGCCCAGCCTCTGCTTATGGTCCACATGGGAAACGTTATACCAGCGCTGTCCGGTGTACGCATCTCCAGCCTTATATTGCCCTTGGTGCAGATTAGATCACAATTTTTCCTTAAATGGTTTAAGCTCACATTGCCTAGAGTGAATTGGATTTGAACAAGCATTGGGGTTTTCTGTTAAATGGTTCACCTGGTCACCTTTTCACCGATGCTTCCCACCACCAAAAGTTCCCCCCGTTAAAGATCATTTTGGATTTAAAAAATTAATTAAAATGTATTGAATTTTTTTACGGTGGTGCAGTGGATAGCACTGTCGCCTCACAGCAACAAGGTCCCGGGTTCGAATCCCGGCCGGGGGCCTTTCTGTGCGGAGTTTGCATGTTCTCCCCGTGTCCGCGTGGGTTTCCTCCGGGTACTCCGGTTTCTTCCCACAGTCCAAAGACATGCACGTTAGGCTAATTGGAGAGTCTAAATTGCCCATAGGTATGAGTGTGTGAGTGAATGGTGTGTGTGCCCTGCGATGGATTGGCGACCTGTCCAGGGTGTATTCCTGCCTCTCGCCCGGAACGCATGCTGGGATAGGCTCCAGCCCCCCCGCGACCCTGACCAGGAATAAGCGGCTTAGACAATGGATGGATGGATGGATGGATGAATTTTTTTAAGATGTAAGATTCTGATGACACAAAATAAAATAATCTCAAACTTCTGACAAACACGTCCAGTTCAATTGATTCCATTTCAGAAAAAAAAATAAAGCAAACCATTAGTAATAAGTAACCAAGTTAATGAGTCTTATTTATAATGCACTTGCAGATAGGGTGCACATCCTAAGAAGTGCAGAATGAGGTGCTTGACTCCAAAAAATACCGAAAATAACTGCTGTTTTCCAAAGAAAAGCAGAAAAAGCAGAACAGTGAAAGTACAAAATTCTTTACCATTTATCAAACAGAAAGAGAGGGACCGCTAATGCGCGTCGGTTTGAGCCTTCCTCAGGGCGATCATGTGAGGTGTTTATGTTTATTGTGTAATATGAACGACCTAATATGACATTATTGAGTACATACACTGGAGCAGGGTGCGTGCGTAATTGTGTTAGTGGGTAGATGGGGCCTGTGTGATCGATCTCCTGTCTGTTCCTCCCTTTTATGATGGAGTCGGTATTGGGCATTACATCATCAAAACTGAATCAAACTCCCCCACGTAGCCCCCACTACTATTTGCTATTGCAACTCAATACTTATTTCTCTCCCTCACTCTCTCTCTCTTTCACAGTCACAGACATAAACACACAGACACGCACACACAGAAATTCACACTTGTAGATATTATCAAAATGTTTCATTATTATTATTTACTTAATGTATGTGGAAATCTATCGAGCTACAGGTAAATCGACTATAGAGCTACAAACAGATACCACAGAACTATAGTGGAAAGATATCACCTGGCCAGTGATGAACAATAGCGATAGATGTAGTGCTAAATCAGAAGTAATCACTGAGCGGCCTCAGGCACAAAGAAAAGGCACGTACAGATAGAGATCAAAGACAAATGAACATACCGCAGGGACAAAGATTGTTAATGCCAAACTCTTAGAGGCAGAGAAATCACAAAGGTTAAGAATACACCAAAATTTGGAGCTACAGGTAGATACATCCTAGCATTTTATATAGTGACAATATACAGTACAGAGAAGTGGAGTGGAGACTCACTATTATTTGTCATTAATACTAGAATATTGGGTTTAATGTACAGAATACACATAATACAGATACAGGTAGATATACTATAAAGTACCAATACTACAGAACTACAGCTAGAGATAATGTAAAGTGCCATAGAGATACCACAGAGACACTATAAAGTATCATGGAGATACCACAGTGACACTATGTATCACTCACTTTTATTCACAGCTTCTTTTAATGTTCAAAAACTGTTTGTGGCACTTGTTTGCCTTTTTTCAAAGAAACTGAACTGAAATCAAGTTATTTTGGGAAACTGAACTGAAAATGTCAATTCACATTCATTTAGGTGTAATCGGGCTTTTTGTCACAAAATGTTAATTTCCCCAAGGCCTCTTCTGCAGTCAGCACAGAGTTTCCAACACTGTGGTTTATAGTCATCACAGAGTTTTCTGCTCCCCAATACTGTGGGGTGTACATATCCAATCTGCCCACAAGAACTCACAATTTGTCCCTTATCACAACGAACACCACTTACATCACAAACACAGCACCGCGCAAATCACATAATTGCCTGATAGCGTGGTTATGGCCCTGAAACAAACAGATATTAACATTCATAAAAGGAAAGCGCTCAGAGTGGACTCGATTAGCATTTCCTGAACAGGCTCATTGACTCACCCCACCTCAGGCCCCCACCCCCTTTGTGAATAAGTGCGGTGACGGGGGATGTGATAACACAGGGGGCCTTAGTGACCGTGGCTAATGTGCTTTTTAAATGCCAGAGCACCGGTGAAGAATGATCTCCAAGCTCATTTTAAAAAGTCACTGTTAAATTAAAAAGAGAAATACAAAAAAATAGTAATTGAGGATATGGTCTTGGTCACGGCCTCTCTCCCCCTCTCTCTCTCTCTCTCTCTCTCTCTCTCTCTCTCTCTCTCTCTCTCTCTCTCTCTCTCTATCTCTATCTCTATCTCTCTCTCTCTATTGGCATGATAAATACCATTGTGTTTCCAAAAGCATGCAATAGTATAAACTGCACTTAGATACTGTATGTTGGTATACATAAGCATGCATATACACATATCCATACTCGTATAGAAATAAACACATACACACACACACACACACACACACAAACACACTATATATATACCACATACCATAAAATGTATGTTCCTAAATTCGTTTTTTCTCTCTCTCTGTCTTTTTTTCTCTACCCTCTCTGTCTCATATTCACAATTCAGATTAAAATTCATAAATCAGCTTTATTGGCAAACACAGACACATCCTGTCCCCCATGACAAAACACTCTCATTGCCAAATAATATCAATAACAACAGAACTAACTTCAGTTTCTTACGTGTCTCTCTGAGACAATGAATGACCTTCCCTCCCACACTAGCACACACCCAAACACACACACACACACACACACACAAACAACAGAATCTTAATAAAAATTTGAATTTATTATAGAGTGATGATACAAATTATTACAAATACAAAACTTTGAAACTGTGAAAATGTACATCTCTGTCTTTACCTCTCCTCTGTGACCACACATACATACTTCTTTGGACTACAATTTTTATATGTTGACCTTTTTCATTTGCAAAGGTGAGTGGTAACTGAGCCTGTACCTGGATCGGTCTCAGCTTTTGGTTCTCTTAGAGAAAGTGTATTTTTATTACTCCCTCTCGCTCCCTCTATCTCTCTCTCTCTCTCTCAACCCCTATCCCAGGGGTGGGCAATTCCGGTCCTGGAGGGCCAGTGTGTATGCAGGCTTTTGTTTCTACCAATTACCCTGGTTCAATTAGCTAATTAGATGGATATGCCAATGCTGGTTCACCTGTAGATTAGACCATAGGAACATGTTTCATATGGGAACGCAAGAACAGTCTTCAGCTGTCATTCATGGGCTTATCAAGAAATTTAGCTAAAATGTCAGATCACGTAAATGATTGGGCTAATTAAATAATTAAGAGCAGAAGTTGGCATGAAATTCAGAAACAGATACGGCCCTCCTTGCCCACCCCTGCCCTATCCCCTTATCACAAACAGTACATTTTTAAAGGCTTCATCAGAACGAGAGTGCACAGAGTGCGGGAGGACATTTAACCCGCTGAATTTCTCTGTTCGTTGCTTGGACATTGTCTTGCTTAGCCTAGACGTACTCGCTGTCTGCTCAGTATTCTTGCCTCCTCTAATTAGTTTGTTCGTGTGCTTGTTTGTTTTCGTAGATTTCCAGTGTTTTGTTTATTCCATGTTTTTGGAATACATTTTGGATTTTCTAAATTAGCTAGTTTTGTTTGTTCCTGTTTGTTGGGTATTTTGTTTTGTTTTGTTAGTTCTATTACATGTTTTCGCGACACGGTTTTACTTTCGTTTCCTGCCAGCGTTAAGATAAATAAATATTCTTAATGCATCTACGCATTCTGGGTCTCTCTCTCTCACCCGCACTTGGTTCCACACCTACCACATCCCTGACAGAATGTCCAAGCCACCATCGGAACCAGCGGAAACTGAGCCGACCCAGAGCCTCCTGCGCACGACCATCCAGAGCCAGGAGGGCTCCATCAGACGGCAGGACCGGGCTATTGCTTTTCTAACTGAGCAATTGAACACTTTCAGCCGTCCAACAGCCAGCCGATTCACCATCATCACGGAGCTGTTTCAATCAAAACCCCCGACCGCCATTTCTCAGTCTTCCCCGGAACCCATGATCAACACTCAAGTCCATTTAACGCGTGAACCGCGTCTTCCGGCACCGGAACGTTATGATGGTAACCCCACAGGATGTCGCGGTTTCATCACGCAGTGTTCGCTGTCATTCGAGCTCCAACCATCGCAATTCCCCAGTGATCGTTCCCGGATAGCGTACCAAATCTCCCTACTCACCGGGATCGTTTTGCAGTGGGCTACGGCCATCCAGGAGGAACAAGGGCTCGTCTGTGAGAGCTATCCTGGATTCAGGTCCGAGTTTAGGAAGGTGTTCGACCATCCGGTCCGGGGTCCAGAAGCGGCTAACCAGCTGCTCCGAATCAAGCAGGGATACCGGACGGTCGCCGCGTACGCGATCAAGTTTCGTACCCTGGCCATGGAGAGCCGTTGGATTAACGAGCCGCTGATAGCGGTGTTCTGGCAGGGTCTCAGTGAGGGGCTGAAGGATGAACTCGTCATCCATGGGCACATCGAGCAGTGGGAGGAACTTGTGGCATTATCCATCCAGCTTGACAATCGCCACCGGGAGCACATGAACGAGCGCCGCACCAACAACCCCATTCCCCGACCACGGACATCACTCTCGCTGCGGACGGAATCACACCCATCAGCTTACCATTGATCGCCTCAAGCTCCCTAGCAAGCAGGGGGAACCCATGCAGTTGGGTAGAGCCCATCTCTCAGCCACAGAGAGGGAACGACGCCGGAGAGAGAATGTACAGCATGTACTGTGGGCGGGTTGGGCATTACCGCGATGCCTGTCCGGAGTTGCAGAGAAAAGGCCCACGCTTCAACCATACCGGGAGGGTGGTGAGAAGCGCAGCGATCACTCCCAGTTCGAAGCACATCACGGGGTTGGTGTTGCCCATCTCCATGCGCTGGAACACCTCTCAACACTCCGCCCCAGCTTTTATTGATTCCGGAGCGGCTGGGGATTTCATAGACCTCAATCTCACCCCTAGTGACGTTAGATTCCCCCCTGTCAGTCATAGCCCTGGACGGCAGGCCGCTGGGATCGGGTGCTGTAACACAGCGGACCATTCCACTCTAGAATGGAGTTCTTCGTTACACACTCTCCGCAGCTACCCCTCCTACTTGGCTACCCTTGGCTAAACAGGCATAACCCCCACATCGACTGGAATGCCGAGAAGATACTGGGCTGGGGTTTAGCCTGTCAGGGCACCTGCCTCGCCCTCCTGCTGTCGCTTCACGCCGGGAACCGGAGATCCAGGAGTGGGCCCGAGTGCCGCTGGCATACAGTGATCTCCAGGCAGTGGTCAGCAGGCAACACGCATCCACTCTGCCACCTCACCGTCCGTATGACTGTGCCATTGATCTGCTGCCGGGAACCAGTCCCCCCCGGGTCAAGATCTTTTCATTGTCCAGGACCGAGACGACAGCTATGAGTGCCTACATCTGGGAGGCACTCACCGCCGGGCACACCTGTCCTTCCACCTTGCCAGCGGGGGCGGGGTTTTTTTTTGTGGGGAAGAAGGATGGGGGCCTGCGACCGTGTATCGATTACCGAGGGCTCAACAGCATCATGGTGCAGAACAGGTATCCACTGCCCCTCATGTCCACGGCATTCGAGATGCTCCAGGGCGCCACCATCTTTTCCAAACTGGACCTCCGGTGCACATACAACCTGGTGCGCATTCGCAAGGGGGGCGAGTGGAAGACTACCTTCAACACGCCGACCAGGCACTACGAGTATCTCGTCATGCCGTTCGGGCTTTCCAACAGCCCATCGGTATTCCAGGTATATATTCCAGGTATACCTGGACGACATTCTCATATTCTCCAAGAACGTCCAGGAACACCAACAACACGTGTGACAGGTTCTCCAGCTGCTCCGGCAGAACCAACTTTACGTAAAGCTGGAGAAGAGCGAGTTCCATGCTTCCACTGTCACATTCCTGGGATTCATCCTTCAGGCAGGCAACATCCAGATGGACCCCGTCAAGACGCAAGCAGTTCGCCAATGGCCACGCCCCATCTCGGTCAAACAGGTGCAACGCTTCCTTGGATTCGCCAACATTTACCGGCGATTCATCCGGGACTTTGGAACGGTGGCGGCCCCACTCACCAACCTGACCTGGGGGAAGGCCAAGTATTTAATCTGGACTCCCGAAGCCGAACAAGCCTTCCTGCATCTCAAGCAGCGCTTCACCTCGGCACCCGTCCTGACGATTCCAGACCCATCTCTGCCCTTCGTGGTCAAGGTAGATGCGTCCAACACCGGCATCGGTGCCGTCCTCTCTCAGCGGCTGCAACCTGACAACAAACTCCGTCCATGCACCTTCCTGTCGCATCGCTTGACGTCTACCGAGCGCAACTATAACATTGGGGACCGCGAATTGCTGGCCATGAAGAAAGCTCTGTAGGAGTGGCAGCATTGGCTGGAGGGATCGGTTTACCCATTCACTGTGTGAACAGACATAAGAATCTGGAGTACCTACAGCAGGTCAAGCAGTTGAACTCCCGCCAAGCAAGGTGGGCTCTGTTCTTCAACCAGTTCCAGTTTACCCTCTCTTACCATCCGGGGTCCAAGAACCAGAAGCCCGATGCTCTCTCCTGGATTTTCAAAGCTCCGGACACCGTCGCTCCTGTGGAAACCATCCTCTCACCTAGCCGCATTATAACCCTCGTCCAGTGGGGCCACACCGTGGTCTTTGTGGTCGTGGACCGATTCTCCAAGGCCTACCGGTTCATTACCCTGCCTAAACTGCCCTCGGCCCAGGAGACTGCGGGACTGGTGGCTGAACATGTTTTTCGGATTGTCGGTCTTCAGACCGACATCGTGTCCGACCGGGGCCCACAGTTCAGCGCCCGGTTCTGGAAGGCGTTCTGTACACTCCTTGGGGCTACGGCCAGCCTCTTATCGGGATACCACCCCCAGTCCAATGGGCAGACTGAGCGGGTGAACCAGGATATGGAGACCATCCTGCGGTGCCTCTCGGCATCCAACCCCACATCCTGGAGCCGCAATCTGCCTTGGGCCAAATATGTCCACAACACCCTTCGCTGCTCCGCCACTGGGATGTCACCCTTCGAGGCCCAGTTCGGTTACCAGCCTCCTCTCTTCCCTGACCAGGAGAGGGAGACCAGGGTACCTTCGGCAGAGCTACACGTGTGACGATGCAGACAGGCCTGGAGGCCCGTGTTTTTGGAATACGTTTTGGATTTTCTAAATTAGCTAGTTTTGTTTGTTCCTGTTCGTTGGTTATTTTGTTTTGTTAGTTCTATATTAGCCTACAATGGCTTCATAATCCTTTGCTGAAGAATAATTATCAGACCCAATGACTCCCCAATGATCCACCATCATGTTGGGAACAGGCAATGTGGGATGAAGGCTTCCTTTGGCTTTCTCCAAACGTAAACCCATCCAGATGTAGGAAATATAATGAAAAATGTATGCATCCACTACTGTAAGTCGCTTTGGATAAAGGCGTCTGCTAAATGGCATATATTATAAAAGGCGTAAAAAAACTCAGCAAACCGTATAACTTTTTTCCACTGCTCAGAAGTCCAGGTGTTGTACTCATTACATCCGGTTCTGCATTGTTGTTCATTGGCCTTGGTTACAAGTGGTTTCCGAATGGCAGCCCCAGTTTTCGTTGACACTGGGTCACCGAGGTGTAGATTCAGTGGTCAACCACTGCTTCAAATTGCAACCACTGTTCCTCTTTCCTGATGCAGTTTTTCCTTATTTGGCATATGCCAAACAAGGAAATAATTGTCATAATTTCCGACATTGTTCCCCTTGACACATTAAATTACATCACATCTCTATTACTTTCAAAATCTGTTCGATCTAGTTGCTTTAGAAACTCACATATTAAAGTGTTCATTTTTAAATGTCTTTCTGCTATGAAAGACGGTAATTAGTATTGCCTGTAATTAGTGTTGGTAATTAGTATTGCCATTAATATAAAACACATGTGAAGACTCCTTTTTAAATCCAGTTACTTCAAAATACAAGTCCTTTTCCATTTGGTGTTTCTCTTTTTTTGTCTACCCCCTGTATCTCTCTCTCTCTCTCTCTCTCTCTCTCTCTCTCTCGCTCTCTCTCTCGCTCTCACTCTCGCTCTCGCTCTCTCTCTCTCTCTCTCTGTCTGTGACATGGTCAGTCACAACTCCCTCTATCTCAGATTAGCACGGCTGCTCATAAATCAGGTCCAGACGCCAAGTTTGCCCTTCTCCCCTCCATTAGCTCGGTGTTAATTAAGATGGTGTGGGAGGGAGCGAGGGGGGGGGTGTGGCAGATCAGACCGACCAGTCTCCTCTTTATCATCACTTAGAACCCCCTACTATGACCCAAGGGGGGGGTCCACATCAATCCTTCCTAACTGCATGGTCTAAATGAGGAAAGTGATTATGGGAAATGGAGTGGGCAGGGATACGTTTGTGATAATAACTGCTTTACGGAAAGGTCTCCTGGCTTACGCGTACGCCCCCAAAACATTGCGGGGGGGGGGTTGTTGAGTCGACCTGCTGAATATGTATCGGGAGAAAGCAAGTGCCAATCGGAGCGCCGTGACTGGTCCAGTGTTGGTCAAGCCTCCGTCTATGTCCCTGATTCTGAGTACCATTTATAAGTGCTAGCGCAGAGAGAGTTTAAAAAAGAAATGTCTGTACTATACACGCAGCAGTATGGCAGGGGTGGCAGTGTAGTATGATAGTTTGGGAACTGGGCTTATAATGGAAAGGTTGCAGGTTTGATTCCCAGGTGGGGTGCTGCAGCTTAATTAACCTGAAATGTAAACTGTAGTTTCCGATAAGAGCGTCTGCTAAACGCCTGTAATATAATGATGTCACATAAAAACAAACAAACCAAAAAAAAAAAAAAAAAACAGCGAACGCTTGCGTTGGATCTGAGGATGCCTCAAAGAAGAAGTCACTCGTCTGAGAGAATTCAGATTTACAGACGTTTCTCGAAACAATCCCTGGGCGTTCGGGAGACGGCATATTAAATGGGACTGAATATTCATCGTGTAGCCGCTCACTGTTGATTAGCACGAGGTCTCCTGGCAGCTCGGATTAGCGACGCAGCTTTGCGCACACAACACTGGAGCAAGACCCGCCTTTCCATCAAGTCCTGAACGGTGGGACTCCACCCACTGTGGTCATCGAACATCTCGTGACACTTATCACTATGGAGCCCAAGCCAAATTCCCAATCGGGCCTAGTCCAACCGGCCCTCTACCCAACACTGATGTGGTTAAATACATCTGAATGTGATGATAAATCCCATGTTCACCTTTAATGGGAGAAAGGAGAATTTCGTAGTAAAACATTTTTATGCTCTCCATATTCCTTATCGCAGTACATATGCAACAGCATACACATCTTTTTTTCTAGATCTAAGAATTATTCAAGTTAAAACAAATGAAAGGACAACAAATGTTCCATTCTGATCAGCATACTGAAGCTACAACAATACAAAGGCCATGCTTTGCAGTCTGGGACATTGAGCCAAAGGCAATGCTATTATAAATGTATGAAAATGTTAGCGCCATTGCGATGTAAAGCGCTTAATGCGTTGAGGACAATTGCGTACACAACACAAGACTCCGCATTGCCACTATTGCAGCTATCCGTGCATTTACGCATCTCTTCCCTGACTTGCTCTCCAAAATGATGTTATTTGTGAAAGAAAGCAATGAATTGGAGGAACATATTTGACACAGCTGTCCGTCTGTCCATTTGAGGAGAGGCTGGGGCACTCTTTTAGTACAGAGCAACAGCACCATGCCTGGGAATCAAATCCACACAAATCTCCTGCCCCTGATACCTGCCCCTGACCCTGTAGGAGAGCCTTGGCAAGGCCACAGAGATCACCAATCCCAGGAGAGCATTGATAGTCCAGGGGCAGAGTTATGTCATATTATATTTAGGCATTTAGCAGACACTTTTATCCAGACTGACTTACACAGTTTTGATTAATTTGCATAAATCCACTCATAAAGCTGGATATTTACTGAAGCAATTCATACCAAATACCTTTGCTCAAGGGTACAATGGCAGAGCACCACGTGGGAATCAAACCTGCAACCTCTGAGTTACAAGCCCAGTTCCGTTATGATTACATTACACTGTTACCCTTTTCTCAACACTGCGCTAGTCAGCAGTTTCTGGAAGGGCTTCCATCCTACGCCTCCCTCATCTGCACATCCGTGCTCTGTGATATCAAAGTCTCTCATCTGCACATCCGTGCTCTGTGATATCAAAGCAAAAAGAGCAGAAAACACAGGCCCAAAAGGCCAGGCCAGGCGCGATCGGTTCCCTCAGACTCCAGAGCCGCAGATTCCCCCTCCTTCCCATCGCTGTGCCACGTGTTCGCCCTCCTCTCAAGCTGCATTTTAATTAAATGCAGAAGGATTATGGCCCTTGTTCTGGACAGCCTTTTTTCCTTTTTCTGTCTCTTATCAGGCGGCACGGTGGTGCAGTGGATAGCACTGTCGCCTCACAGCAAGAAGGTCTCGGGTTCGAATCCAGGCCGGGGGCCTTTCTGTGCGGAGTTTGCATGTTCTCCCCGTGTCCGCGTGGGTTTCCTCCGGGTACTCCGGTTTCCTCCCACAGTCCAAAGACATGCACGTTAGGCTAATTGGAGAGTCTAAATTGCCCGTAGGTATGAGTGTGTGAGTGAATGGTGTGTGTGCCCTGTGATGGATTGGCGACCTGTCCAGGGTGTATTCCTGCCTCTCGCCCGGAACGCATGCTGGGATAGGCTCCAGCACCCCCCCCGCGACCCTGACCAGGAATAAGCGGCTTAGACAATGGATGGATGGATGGATGTCTCTTATCAAAGAGGGGCAGTGGGACTCTGGGGAGACCTGGTCTAGCTGGATCTAGAGTGTGCTGAAGTAAAGGAGGCTGAAAACTTGCCTTTAAACTGCTTATATTCCTGAAGTGGCTCACGGTTGCTTTAGCAGGATTAGCAGGCTCACCCATTAGGATGTTTAGCTGATTCCCATTTTACCTGACTGCATCAAGTATGGCAGAATTACCTCTTTTTGTGCATCACATGAAACAAACACACATTGCTAAGTGTACTGTTGTGAAGCCTTCTATATAGATTGTACATAAGCAAATAGTATGCTTTAAGAAGGATAACATTTCACATTATTGGAAATTGACTCTTGACTATGACGTAAAATCAGGTCCCCCACAATTCCAGCAGATACTTATGCATGATTTATAACGATGTTATTGGGTGGTAATAGAGGCATTACAAAGGCACCATTAAGCCTGTAGGACCATAGCATTTGTGCAACAAGTGTAGGCAGCATTGTAGGATAATTGTTAGGGAACTGGGCTTGTAATGTTACATTTGCAGGTTGATTCCCAAGTGGGGCACTACCATTGTACCCTTGAGCAAGGTACTTAACCTAAATTGTTTCAGTAAATACCCAGCTTTGCAGAACCAGAGTCTGCAGGATCATGAAGGATCCTCACCACCCCAACAACGGACTGTTTCAGCTGCTGCGGTCAGGCAAGCGCCTCCGTAGTCACGCTGCCAAAACAGAGAGTTTCTTTCCTCAGGCCATCAGGACTGTGACCTCACCAGGGGCCCCACCAAGACACACACACTGCCCCTCTTATGCATACCCACACACACACACTTAATGACTACACATAATTTATAGTAGGTTTCCCTCCATTTCCAAGTGCTCTTACTGTATATATTGTGTTGTTTTTTATATAAGAGCTCTTGCTGTAATTATTGTAATAATTATATATATTGTGTTGTTTTTTATATAAGAGCTCTGCTGTAATTATTGTAATAATTCAATTCTATTGTCTTTACTGTAAATACTGTGTACTGTTGCCCTTTTGCACTTTTTCGTTGAGCATTGCCACTTTTCATTTCACTGCACACCCCGTGTGTGTATGTGACAAATAAAAATCTTGATCTTGATCTTGATCTTGATCTTTATAAATGAATTGTTTGTTTGAATTGTGTAAACTGGTAAGTTGTTCTGGATAAAAGTGCCTGTAATGTAAATATAAAAAGTGCAATAATTACAAATAGTTTATAAGAAAGAGGTTGGTGATGGGTCTTCAGCTTTAAAATAGTATTTTTAGCTATAAAGAATATTTCCGTGTGAAGGGCACCGAGGAAGCACTCTAAATAAAACTATCAGGATACTGTGCTGAGGCCTGGTGAATTGTATTTGAACATGTGCACCTGTCAATCATGTCAGACAATAAAGTAATCTCACGAAAACAAAACTAACAGCCCTCGCTGTGAAATGAACAGCTGAACAGCGCTAGAAAGTACAATAAAGTGACACATGAAGTCTGAAACTTAAACGTCTGATCATGCCTCTGCCTTCGGCACAAAGTAAACTGGAAAAACAACACTCACTCTCATTTGGGTCTTTTGGTGGGGGGGGAAGGGGGCGGCTCAGTTGATTCCCGCCATCTTCTCCGTGCTTTCTCATCTCACGCTGAAGGCAAGAGCCCTCCCATGCAAGAACCGCCATTTTCAATCTCCCCTGTCTCTACACTTCATTACCTCCTGTAATTGGCTGCTGCCGGTGTGCGCTGCATGGCTGCTGGAGGAATGGTGATGCGTGTGCAGCCCGTGTCAGAGCTCTATTCCTCTCTCCCTCCAAGTGAACATTACCAGAGACGCGCCTCCCCACTAATGATGCTGAAGCGCTGGGATGGGCCGTGTGTGAGAGCTGCTGGTGTCTCTCGATCCCACCGCACGATAGCAAGGGGTTTGCGTTGGCCGGCGTTACTTCACCTTTAAAAATACTATTGCTTTTCCTGCCTGTATCTCTCCCTCTATGTGTGTGTGTATGTATGTGTCCTATCCGGTCCATTTAATCGCCCAGTTTGGAACGGCCTGTACCTTCTGACCCAGATCATGAAGAGTCTCATCCTTTTGAAGGAACTGATTCAGTAATTGAAATTGCTGGGGCTCCCAGGAAGCACCCCCCTCTGGTCAATCAGGTAACTACAGCGTACAGCTCCCGGGTGGCATCAGCAGCTGCAGCGTTCGTTCTTTGGGCCCTGACCTTGCCAGTGCCCGCTGTTCCTGCTAGTCCCACTGGCTGGGGCATAAATGGCCCCAGCGTTTCCCATGGAGGCAGGGTATTCCCCACCACATTGTACCACAGCACATTGTTATGTGTACTGTTGTGAAGCCTTCATGAAGCATGTATAACACCTTCATTAACATGTCATAACATATATATAGATTGTACATAAGCAAACAGTGTGCTTTATAAAGGATGCCATATCACATTATGGGAAATATCAGAAACATCAGATCCACCCCTGGGCCACAATTCCAGCACACATACTGTACTTATGCATGATTTATAAAGATGTTATTGTGTGGTAATATCGCATAACACATGCATAACAACATTGTACAACAGCGCTCTGGTTGATCGGGTAACTGCAGTCTACCTGCACCACCTGTGCAGGAAACACAGTCCTCCAGCACATTGGCTGCATCACTCAGTCCTTTACTGGAAAATAAACAAATAAAATCTTTTTTTAAGAAAAATAATAATAATAAATCTATATTTTAAATTTTAAGCATTTATCAGATCTGTGCTTTAGAAAGGCTGGAATAGGGTATCTTCTAAATGGATTACCTTTTCTCCCCGTCCTGTTACGGGCCTCCTCTCTCCGGGTTTGTGCGCACTGCTTCTGGGCGTTAATGTGCTGGGAAATGCTGGCACAGTCTGGGTGAATCGCATCCGTCTGTAGAGTGGGGGAGGAAGGAGATAGGATGGGGTGAAGGGGGAGGGAAAGAGGGAGATGGGGGGGGCGTTATTCAAGAAAATCAGCTACATTCATTTTCTATATTAAGGAATATTTTTTTACTGGAGAGGCTAAATCAGGAGAGCCTGCTGACCTCCCAACCCCACAGTTCACATCAACCAATTGGAAATCTCTCCCTGCACAGGAAACCGGTGCAGCCAATCAACAGCTTGGATTACATTTACAGTTTAGGCATTTAGCAAAAGTTCTTATCCAGAGCAACTTGCACAGTTTTACATTTATTTACATACAATCAGTTTATACAGCTGTATATTTACAGAAGCAATTCGGGTTAAGTACCTATAGCTCAAGGGTACAACAGCAGGGCCCCCACCTGGGAAAGGCCAACGCAAAAAGTCACGGTCTCTCAGCATTGCTGCAGCCCTGTGCCTCTCTGATGTGATTGGAATGGATATATTTATGTAGACTAATGAAACAATTTCAGGAAATGCCACTTCACTTTTTCCTTTTTTTCACTTTATACATCTCACAAATTTCCCTGATGCTTCACAATGGCACTTTCCACCTTCATTGCAGCAACCTGGAGATAACAAAATGACTATAACTAGATGAAAATGGTTTGTTTTGTTTTTGAGACTTGACTTGAGTGATTAAAAAAATCTACCCAGTGTTCCGAAATCACTCCAACAATCACCAATGGTGTTCTTATTTGCCTTCCCTGAGGAAAAACAACCCCAAACCAAACTGTATTGCCTCATTATCTCTGACCCCTGGGGAGTTACTACTGACTCCATCAGCTTTTCTCCGAAACATAACATTCTTTCGTCGCTTCGACAACGTGCGCGAGCGTTTTGGAGACAGCGGGAGTGGGAAAACGCTAACTTCGCGTGTGTGCGAGTGGTCCGTATGTCCTCATTAGACGGGCTAGCCGACGGTGTTTTGTTGCTCGCGCCGCTCTTCCGCGCGACAGCATCAGCCGGGCTTCGCTCTGGTGGCAGCGGGACGAATGCGCCGTCTCCAACCGCCTCGGCGGGAAATGCGACGGAGTAAACACGCGTTTCATCTCCGCTCATTCAAAACGTCGTAACGTTCCGAAACAGCCTTTCCCTTCACTGTCACTAAGTTGTGATCACGTTTAGTGTTAGAAAATAAGAAAAAAATATATTACTGAAAAATGGAAACAGTTCATAGAAACGTGGGCTACTAAAAACAAGTGTAAAGAAGCATTCTCTGATACAGCTACATCTGATTGAACTCTGGAGGGAGAACATAAACCTCAGAGTAACTGTGCCTTCTGGGAGCCATACAAAGAGATCACAATGTTGTTAATAAATAAATAGCAAGGATTTATGTTTCCTGGAGTGGGAAAAAATGAATATATATATATATAGAGAGAGAGAGAGAGAGAGAGAGAGAGAGAGAGAGAGAGAGAGAGAGAGAGAGAGAGAGAGAGAGAGAGAGAAAGAGAGAAAGAGAGAGAGAAAGAGGGAGTCTTGGAAGGGGTTTTGTGTAGGAGTACTGTTGCGCTCTCGATCTCTTTGCCGAGAGCAAAATCGCAGCCTCCTCCTCCACTGCCTCTGTACGGCTCTGTAAAGCCAGTTGTCGATATGGAGACATGAGTAAATTAACTCCATTGGCGTTTGAGATGACCTCGGTGCTAACTGTAAGTGCTGCGATGTGCAGGCAATGTGCCGGATGAGGCCGGAGTCTCATTAAAATGCAACAGGTCAGATCTATTTTTGGGTCGGCGAGAGAGACAGTAGGATTTTCAGCCCTTTCTGCATATTCCCCCCTGCCACAGAACTGGGACTTTCTCTCCAAAAACGAAACCTTATTATCATGTTCCATGTCACACATTGTGTGTGTGTGTGTGGGTGTATTTGTATGTGTTTGTGTGTGTGGGTCTGTGTATAAGTGTGTGTGTGGTGTATTTGTATGTGTGTGTGTGTGTGGGGGTCTGTATGTGTGTGAGTGTGTGTGTGTATTTGCATGTGTGTGTGGGATTGTGTATGAGTGTGTGTGTCTGTGTTTGTGGTGTATTTGTATGTGTGTGTGTGTGTGTGAGTGTGTGTTTGTGTATGTGTGTGTAGGTCTGTGTATTTGTGTTTATGTGTGTGGTGTATTTGTACACGGGTGAGTGTGTGTGTGTGTGTGTGTGTGTGTGTGTGTGTGTGTGTGTGTATTTGTATGTGTGTTTGTATGTGTATGTGTGTGTGCATGTGTTGATCTGTGTGTGTATGCGTGTGTGGTATATTTGTATGTCTGTTTTTCTGTGTGTGTGTGTGTGGGTCTGTGTATGAGTGTGTGTGTGTGTGTGTATTTGTATGTGTGTGTGTGTGTGTGTGTGTGTGTGTGTGTGTATGCATGTGTGTGTATGTGTGTGTGTGTATTTGTATATTTGTGTGTGTGTGTGTGTGTGTGTGTGTGTGTGTGTGTGTGTGTGTATGTGTGTATTCGTATGTGTGTGTAGGTGTGTGAGTGTGTGTGTATGTATGTATGCATGCATGTGTATGTGTGTGTGTATTTGTATGTGTGTTTGTCTGTGTATGTGTGTGTGCATGTGTTGGTGTGTGTGTGTGTGTGTGTGTGTGCATGTGTTTGTCTGTGTGCATGTATGTGAGTACCTATGTGTGTGTGCAGGGTTGGGTTGTAACGGAATACATGTAACGGCGTTACGTAATCAGAATACAAAAATCAAGTAACTGTATTACTTTAATAAACCTGAAGTGAATACATTTTGGATTACTTCTTGGAATTCTTGGTGGAAAGTTTTCCTTACAAACATTAATGAGCTGATATTCATTACCAAAGCTACAGCATGAAATTCTCACGCCTACATGATTATCATCACACAGCTCACGAAAACTACAGCCGCTGCACAGAACCAAAAAACTGCGTTAAGAAAAATGCGTTTAAAAAAAGTGCGCGCCCACACTCAGACAAACATTGATAGCGACAAGATGGAAGAAAAGTCAGCTTTTAGTTCGTGGCGTTATTGACACAATTTCCAGTTTAAAGAAGAAAATGGGAAAAATCTGTCGGTCCAGTGTACCTTGTGTCTTCCAGGAATAAAGATACTGTCGGCATCAAAGGACTCAACTTCGAATCTTAAAAAGCACTTGGAGTAAGTCGCTAACCTTCAGCTTAATGAACACAGTTCTGCAGTAATTTGCTGTTACCTGACCTTAGCCTACAGTTTGAGGCATCGCATTAACTGCTCTGCTAATTTTATACTGCTTTCTTTATTGTTGAAACAATGAAATTTTATTTTATTCTTTTTATTTTTCCCAGTTTTCTCCCAATTTGGTAGCCAATTGTACCCTACTATACGTCAATTACGTTATGCACTGCCGAGCATTCGCCGCTACACAGCCCGCCAACACTGGCACTTTTCTAAGCCATATCCCTTACAAGTCGTTGTTATTCCAGTGCCAATAAAGTTTCAAAAGTTATTACATTGTTTCAGATGCTGTGTTTGAGTTATGCTCATGATGAGCCATCAAAACAGTAAAAGAACTTGCCTTTCAATTTCCCTTTGCTTTTTATTATGATTAATTTTTAATCTGTCCATTCTAATTCCATAACATGTTAATGATGATGACTACAACAAAAAATGCAGATACAATGTTGCATATATTTAGCTAAATTGACATCTCAAATGTATTAGTATTTATTATTAAATGAACAGAAGCTGACCTGACCTCAACACAGTGGAAAGTTGAACATCACATCCTTTTTCAAAGTGTAATGCATAATAACTATTTAAATGTATTACTGATAAAATAAAAAAGTGAACATGGCATGTGCAAAAGTTTGAGCACCATTTTAGTACTGCTAGCCAACTAATATTTATAATAAAGATTCTCAAAATCTATGATGAACTATTAGTTTACCATGCAAAAATTTTGTAAGCACGTCGGAAGCATTTTGAGGAAGCCATTCAAGCGCGTGGGAACGCCCACGCTAGATTTATTCGCCTAGTATCGCCCCTGTTAGAATGTGGGGTTAGGCTGCGCGGTGAGCATACTATGTTTTCTTGTAGGTGATTTCGCATACAATAAAACCCGATTACATCTGACTCTGAAGAAATGTGTTAAATGTGGTTTCGGATCACTCAGTCTATCTGGCCCTGGCTGAGATCTGATTCTCACACTACGGTTTGAGGCATCGCAATAACTGCTCTGCTAATTTTATACTGCTTTCTTTATTGTTGAAACGATAATATTTCAAAACGGGATAAAATCGAAGTTAATAGACTGCTGCTGAATGCATAATATACTGGGGGCAAGTGACTGACAACAAGTGAGGCTGAGCTAATGGTAGCTAGTAAACAATTTATTGTGCTTAGACTGCCATCCTACTGTATACTATGTTAATCTGCTCTCAGGTCTGTAACATTACTGGTAATTTGTTTTTAAACTGTTGAATATTTTACTTTTCTTTTTTATTTTATTCTTTTTCTTCTTCCCAGTTTTCTCCCAATTTGGTAGCCAGTTGTACCCTGTAAAAACGTTTTAAGTTATTACATTGTTTCAGATGTCGTGTTTGAGTTATGCTCATGATGAGCCATTAAAACAGTAAAAGAACTAGCCTTTCAGTTTCCCTTTGCTTTTTATTATGATACATTTTTAATCTTTCCATTCTAATTCCATAACATGTTAATGATGATGACTAAGACAAAAAAATGCAGATACAATGTTGCATATATTTAGCTAAATTGACATCTCAAATTTATTAGTATTTATTATTAAATGAACAGAAGCTGACCTGACCTCAACACAGTGGAAAGTTGAACATGACATCCTTTTTCAAAGTGTAATGCATAATAACTATTTAAATGTATTACTGATCAAATAAAAAAGTGAACATGGCGTGTGCAAAAGTTTGAGCACCCTTTTAGTACTAAGTAGCACCACCTTTGGCTATATAACAGCTTCCCAATGTCTCCTGTACCCCAAAACATACCCATCTGTGATGGAAAAAGTAAGTAATCCAAAAGTATTCTAAAAGTAATCTGAATACGTTACTTTTTTGAGACATGTAACTGTATTCGTATCGGATTACTTTCAGAGCCGTGTAATCAGTATTCAGGCACTAATTACATTTACAAAGTAACCCTCCCAACCCTGTGTGTGTGTATACATACGCTACTGGTCAAAAGTTTTAGAACACCCCCATTTTCCAGTTTTTACTGAAATTTAAGCAGTTCAAGTCCAGTGAATAACCTGAAATGGTACAAAGGTAAATGGTAAACTGCCAGAGGTAAAAAAAAAAAAAAGTGTGGGCAGTGAGTAGTTTCCTACACCATCAAAAGGCACTTGGAAACTGGACGAAACTCTGACAGAAAGAGGTCTGCCGGACCCAAAGCCACAACAAAATCTGAAGACAAGTTTCTGAGAGTGAACAGCTTGCATGATAGGCGGCTCACAGGACAACAGCTTTAAGCACAGCTTAACACTGGTCGAAGTAAGGAAGTCTCATTTTCAACTGTGAAGAGAAGACTTCAAGCTGCAGGTTTGACAGGTCGAGTGGCAGTAAGAAAGCCATGGCTAAGATGGCAAAATAAGAAAAAGAGGCTTGCCTGGGCCATGAAGCACTACTGAAGACTGGAAGAAGATCTTATGGACCGATTAATCAAAATTTGAAATCTTCGGTTCATCACGCAGGGTTTTTGTACGCCGTCAAGTTGGCGAAAGGATGGTTCCTCAGTGTGTGACACCAACTGTCAAACATGGAGGAGGAAGCGTGATGGTCTGGGGCTCTTTTGCTGGATCCAGAGTCGGCGACTTGCACAGTGACTGTTAACCCACATTAACCCATTACTTTTCCTCTGAAATGTACATTCTTTTTCAGGTTTAGGTAACCTAGACTTTTTTTTTTTTTACCTCTGGCAGTTTATCGCTTACCTTTGTACCATGAGTGTCATACACAATGCACTCATGTTTAAATGCACTCAGTGTGTGTGTGTGCGTGTGTGTGTTTTTGTATGAATGTGTATGTGTGTGTCGGTGTCTGTGTGTGTGTGTGTGTGTGTGTGTGTGTGTGTGTGTGTGTTGTATTTGTTTGTGTACGAGTGTGTACGTGTTTGTGTATGAGTGTGTGTGCATTCATGTATGAGTGTATATGTGTGTGTATGTGTGTCCTTGGACAGATGGTGTGATGCTGCAAGTGGAGGTGACCTTTATCCCCCCTGCTGTCTGTGCTGCAGAGTTGGAGACGGGCTAGGAGGGGCTTGTTCTAATTAGACAGCACACCTCGGTAGATAAAACACAGACTAATACCAATCAAACAGGCCTCTGCCCCTCTCACACCCCTCAGCGGTCTGTGCACATGATGGTCCGCTGCATGCGCATGCATGAGTGCGTTTCCTGCGTTTGTGCGGGTGCATGTGCATCCACTTGGCCTCGCATCTGTTTTAATTAGAGCAGCTCAACAAAATGTCATGATCATGCAACCACAGCGAGCCGTGCATTACATTATACGTTTGCGTAGCAGTCTTAACACACAGGCTTAGTTTATTTACAGTCACTATTATTATTATATTATTATATTATAATATTATATTCCCTGCACCCCTTCTTTCCAGCATGACATATGTGTAGGGCAGCAGTGTAGTGCAGCGGTATAGGGCAGCAGTGTGGGGCAGCAGTGGAGGCAATAATGTGGGGCAGTAATGTGAGGCAGTGGTGTAGAACATAGAACAGTGGGTGAGGCAGTACCAGCTGCATAAACAGGTAAAGGATCCATGTGTAAGGGCAAGCGGGTCTCCACAGCACACACACACACCATTATTCTACTGTAATTGTGTTTGCTCAATGATCTGGATTGTGAAAAGGCTTTTGTTTTTTTTACACAGTTCTACCCCTGGGCCTTTGAAAAAAACAAAAAACAAGAATGATCACAAATGCATGCAGGGTTGGGGGGTGTACGGGGTAAACAAGTCGGTTTCCCGTAAAGCTTTACATCAAAAATACATGCTTAAAAAAATGGAAATTCAAAAGAAGGTGAAAACAACATAAACTGTAGAACTTCCTTTCTGGTCATGTTATGTCAGGAGCATGCAGGATGAATATTCACAACAGTTTTTTTAAATATAAAATAAAGTTTTATTTCAATATAATGAACGTTAAGGAGATTCCATGAACCAAAGTGTGAAACTGAAACCGCTTTAGCCATGATAACTTCTTTGCAGGATTACCAAGTGAAGTCAGAACTTAATGCGGAACTGTCATCCCAAACAGGTCAAATACATTACACAATTGCACTGCCACACCACTACACTGCCACACAATCCAGATACCAAAATACAGAAATACCAAAAGTTCCAAACAACCAGAGGGGAAAAAAATCCAAGCTGCATTTTCTAAGTCAAATCTGTTTACAGCTTGAAAACAAATTCAACGCTTAAACAAAGAGTGCGGTAGATAGGCAGCACACCCCAGTGGGCAGAAAGCACACGTTGAACTCTTTACAGATCTTGTGTGTGCGTCCCATTGGGCCTTATTGTAGCCTTGTTAGTTGCACAACCAGTTTATATGCGTCCAAGAGGGATCAAATGTACTCTTTCAGAGTTTATTTGACATTTTACTGTGTGGAGGCAGACTGGTGGAGGTGCGGGATAGCGCGGTTTGGTCACTCCTGCAGTGGCAGTTTTAACATGGCGGGCACACAGACTTTCACCCCAAACAAAAGAGTACGAGAGAGGGAACAAGCATTAAAAGCAATCAGATAGCAAGCAAAGGCCCCGGCCACTGAATGCAATTAAAAGATGAATGAAGGATCATTAGCTTGGCGGATGAGTTCCTTTCTGACAAGCAAGGGGGCTCTAATGACTGCCTGTCATTAGCTGGGCTGCAAAAATACAAAAAGAATGTAATCTATAATAAGATTAAATAATAGTCATTTTTTATCATTTTAACTAAATAATACATTTTAACTTGAATTCCTCACACGCTTTTGGTACTTTCGTACTTTTGGGACAAAAAAGACAAAGAAGCTGCAGTCTGTTTAATTTCAATTTGTTGTCTTGTCTGCCATTTCATTAACACTGTAATTGAAGGAAGGGGAATTGAAAAATGGTTATGACGGTTGTTTCCGTGGCTGAAGGTCAAACGCATACGGATTTGTTTCACTTGACGCTTAATTTGTGCAATTCGGAAGGCTTTGATATTGATTTCTTAGAAGTTAATTATTAAGCGCATTTCACATTACCAGGGTCTGACCAGCCTTGGTCTGGTTCACAGTCCCGGATCTGAAGGTAACAGCTAAATGTTCCAGCTCTTCACCTGAACTTGTGAACTTCTGCCTTCAGGGTGTGGACTAGTATCCACATTTTAAAACAAAGAGCCTGACTTACTGTGCCACTCTTTGTTTTAAAATAAGAGAGCCCTGACCATACTGTGCCACTCTTTGTTTTAGAATGTGGACACTGTAGTCCACACCCTGAAGGCAGAAGTTCACAAGTTGTACACAGCTGTTACCTTCACATCTGGGACTGTGAACCAGATCAAGGCGAGTCAGACCCATAAGTTCTTTAAATGAGGCTCTTAAATAAATACCAGGTTTTTCTTCATCCAGAAAGTACAGCATGAATTTGTTCAGTCTTCATCACTGTCTTACTTTTAGATGTGAAGTACTGACCGTTTCTCTTTCTGTACATGTGCTGAGTGCCATAACTGAAGTTCCTTCGGGAAAAATGAAGTTATACCTATCTATATATCTATCTAACATTAATGGCCTTTCTTGGAGGTAATTATGGTGAAAGCAACTACACCTACTGCAGTTGGCTAACTACCTTGCATGTTATTGGTTGCAACTAGCTAGCTAGGATCAATTATCAGGCTCATAACCTCACGGTACCATCAGCCTGAGCAGGCTGCTCATAACCTTACAGTACTATGGACTGGACCAGGCTAAAACTGTAATGTGAGATGATGCCGCACAACTGTGCTTTTCTAATAAACCAACAGTCAGTTACTTCTTCTGACAAATTATCTCATGTTGGTAGAAACTAATCAGATTGTAGGAAACCAATCTCACACAATCTCAAACTTTCCTTTCCAGATGCTAGCTAACTTGCTTAATAATTGTCTGTAACTAGCTTGCACATTATTGGCTGTGTGTAACTACAATAGGTAGCTTACATATCATTAGCCGTACCTAGCTACCTAGCAAGCATACCATTGGCAGTAACTACAATACATTTGTATTGTAGGTATATCATTGGATTTGAATCTAATGTATTGGCCTCCAACTAAAATAATAATAATTTAAAAAATAATAAATAATAATAATAAACTTTATTTATGAAGCGCTTTTCATACATGCATTGCAGCTCAAAATGCCTTACAATACAGCACTAAATAAAATTGAGTAAAAAAGTTCAATAAATAACATGTAAGATGTTTGCGTCATCCTCCTATTTTTATCAGTTTTTCATTTCCACTTATATTCCAGCTGTTTCTCCTTGTTCTCTCTCTCACACATACACATACACACACACACACACACACACACACACACATACACACACACACACACACAGTCATGCTGCCTTGGAACAACATAGCTCTCAGAGGAAAACACAGTCCGGCCACAGACAACTTGTTTGTTATGGAAACGAGCAGCCGATGAGAAACGTGTGTACTGGTCTGCAGCGCCCACTGTATGTAATTGAAAGTCAAATGTGGGCTGGAATAATTATAATGGGATGTTGTCAAAATATTGAGATGCTGGGCCAATAATTGTACAAATTCCACCTTTTACAACTTTCAGCTCATTAAGCAAAATGAGTCACCGGAGAGAAAAGGTTAACTCAACCCAGACACTCCCCAGAGCAACAAACAAATCAGGCCTGTTGTCAAACAAGTGTTGTGATAGCCTGGCTTAAAGCTAGCCACAACGTGGAAAAGTCTCAATTGCAGAGGCAGTTTTTTAATTTAATGGGTGTAACATCTCGGCATTGTAGCGTAAAAATGTGGGAGAAAACACACACGATGGATTCATTAGCCTAACTAATTAACAATAAATATGGGTTTTTTTAGGCAAGGCAAGGCAAGTTTATTTATATAGCATATTTCATACAACAATGGCAATTCAAGGTGCTTTTAAACCTTTTTTTAAACACCTGCATCAAAGGGTTAAGCGCTACCCAACTTGCGGTCTCACTGCGTAAATTGCACTTCTTCAGTTGAGGTTTTTATATGATTTATTTAAAATGAATAAAAATTGGCATTGTTTGATCAAAGTTAATTTAATCAGACAATCGTGTAAGCATATTATCTGATTTCAGTCATTTCAATTTAAAAAAAACCTCAATCATGAATTTCCATATTCCATGTAGCTACAATAGATTTAATTTGTTTTTAAATTTTTAAATGATCTATCAGTTATTTACAGCGACTGTGCTTTTGTGCAGCTACAGAAAACACACATTTTAATTCAAGTTTGATAGGTCTCAGTTTATAGCTTGGGTGGGAGTATTATCATTATTATTATTATTATTATTATTATTATTATTATTATTATTATTATGATTGTTACTAATACTAATACTAATAATATCAGTAGTGTGCAATCTAAGCTGTACGAAACATTGGGGTATAGAGCTATGTGTTAGGACAATCTTGAAGTGGTTAGCCAATTTGTAATTGCAGTAATACATACTCAGGTAAATTACTGTTCTTTGTTCGCCGAAAATATACCAGCAACTCCCAACGGGATTCCTTCAAATCTGCAGCAAGACCAGAATCCAGTAAACTACCCGCTAATCATTGCTGTGCGCCGCTATAGCCGCCATACAAAGCTGTGAGTTTCCTTATTACACTTAATGAAGCCTGCGTTCGTTCACACTTCGTAAACTGGTGGTGCGAAGGCATGACGAACCTACAAGTGGCTCTGAACAACAGACACAGCGCGTGGCATAGCCGTTAAATAACATGACCTAGAGGAGAGACACAGCTGCCCACAAAAACTGCAGTAGGCAAACGATTATGGACATGTACATTGCTCTTTGTGATGGTGCCTTTGTATTTCACTCATAATCCATTTAAAACTCTGATTGATTATTAATATTGTTAATCCCCTCTATCCTGGTGTAAAATGAACTGCGTTGTATTTGTCATGCCCACTGGAACACCCGGGCGCACCTGTCCTTGGCAGTCCGACCAGCCGGAGGAAAGCGCGAGATCAGCAACAAACACTCAATATTCAGTCTATATAACAATATATACCTTTGGACCTGGGCAATAAGATGTCGCCTCCGACCGGGCACAGAACCTTCACCAACAAAATCGTCGAGAAACAGACATATCGAGTAGTAGCTATGTCATCAGATGAAAAGCCTACGTATAAAATTTTTTCGAGAGTTCCGCTTTTCATAAACCCTGACGACTGGGTTCAGTCTTTATATATATATATATATATATATATACAGTATATGTATATATGTATATGTATTGAAGTGCAACTTCAGTGAACAACGCCTCACCTACTACTAGCATCAAAACCAAGGTGTGTGGGGGGGGGGGGCGCTGTCTTTTCTAAACGTTTACGGCAGTGGAAATCAGCGGACAGCAAAACTCAACCACCAGCACAGATAACATCAACAAAATAGAGGTAGGCTACAGTGCTTTCGGTCAGAGGATGACCTCGGCGCGTTTAACAATGTCAAGAATCAGATGTCAGTCAATAAAGGTATAGTGTGGTTTCCGTCTATAGATGGAGCAGCGGTCCCCAGTGGCTTGATTGCATGTCTATACCAAAACGCAAAGCGGGCCTGTCATCAACTCCTTGCACATTCACCAAGTTGGGCATGTTGGAAAACGTAAGGACACATTACTAGAACGGCATCGTGCTAACTCCGCGCACTGCGGTGCCCATTATTCACAGTTAATAAGAGGACTACTGTGTGTGGCACATTATCTGTGCGTGCTGGGCATGAATTGGATCACCCCAGCAGTCACGAGCTCTTGGGTAGCCTACATCACGTTTCCAGTCGAGAGTGCGTTTTAGACCTTTTAAAAATGGTATAAAGCTAAAACACCTGCTAAGACAAAACGTCCCACGGTATAATGCAACCCATGTATTACATTATTGCAGTCCTGACAATAATGATTGTTCTTTCACAGATAAGCAATAATGCGATTATACCTGTTTTTTAATTGTGTTTTCACTATCGCACAGGACAAATCTAAGCCCGTATATAGCCAGATCAATACGGTACATAATATGTTTCCCATGTGTTATCTTAATTGTGTTAAATATGTTTCGTTAATAAACAATATAACAAACTCATTAGGACTACATTACTCAGTAAAGTGAATCTGATGTTGTGCGGCATTGATTTGAAAGAAGCATATATATTCTGCACTGTAAAAAAAAACTTTCTCCATCAAACTTTTAAACGCGAACTGTCATATGTATTGCATGTGTGCTATTAAAAAGCCACCGCGTGCGTAATTTATCGTTCTTTCAAGCGCTGCACCGTTGCTTCATGTTTTGGTTATGTTTCGTGTATTAGCGTTCACGCCATAGCCTTACACATACACAAAATACGCCATACATATGTCTGTTCTACTAGCATAGAATTATAAACAGATTACAGTCTATGACACTGAAAATAGTGCTGTTGACACAAATACATTCAGCAATTAATTGTTTATTGTCTGAGTGAACACTTACCAGTTCCCAAAAGGTCTGATGGAACCACAGATAGAATAACATCTGTAGCAACCTTAACGTCGATGAAGTTTGTACGCGGAGTCTCATATTTCTCAATAGTTGTTCTTTTTCTAACAAATCGGCAGAATCCGGTGATCGAAGTTTACGATTTTTTACTGAGTAAAATACGAATAATTTGTTCTAAATATCTAACCACGGAACGTAGGCTACAGCACTACTCATATCAATGAACCAATAACTCTCAATATTGTATGAAATAGATCGCAATGAGTGCACACGTTGAATTTGGATGCAATATGTAAAATATAGACAGGAGGGATATCCTCTTGGCAGTTTTGATTTTTGTTATCCGCTGGTGTCGCTGCGTGGCGAAGCGCTTTCGCGTGCTTCCAGTGTCTCAGAACTTCAACGGCATGGGCAGCAGCGCTGCAGACTGCCTGCACTCGCGTGCAGAGGAGAAGGTGAGTCGCGCGCGAGGCTGGACTTTATATGAGCGTGCGATACAGGGCGCGCGCCTGCGCGCGGGCAAATGACGAGCTCGCGTTAAGGGGCTGTGTTAAGAACGTGCAATTCAGTACAAGGCTTCAGCGATTTCGTCTGCAGCATGAATAACGCCACCAGTTGTGTTTATTCTGCGTCTGTGTTTGCCCAATGTCTAGTATTAAGATGATTAAGATGAAAAAGTCTTCACCTACTATAGTAGTCACCATCCTTTTTTTGGGGGGGTGGGGGTACAACACAAAACATAAACCACTATTTGCACTGGGCATATTGTTTGTTTTCTGTCAGGTGGGTTGAAGTTGAGTGGACTGTCCTCTTGTTGAAAGAGCCAGCTGCAAATGACATGTGCCAAAAGGAGAGGCCTCTTGTTGAATGCGGCTCTTTCAGTTGCGGCTCCGCGTGGCTTGGGAAAATAAATAATAAGCAATTGAATGCAAAAATTTTTTTTTGGCAGAAAATCCGAGGGGCGCAAGAATTATTTTCGCGTTGCACCCCCGTCGACAGAAAATGGTGCGGCTCCCAGTGTTTCTTTTCCGTGTTAAAAAATGGCTCTTTGAGTGATGGGTTGCCGCTGGAGACACACAGCTTGGTAAGTTTAATGTCAGACATAGCCCTCAGGTATGCCTGACTCACTCACGAAAAGGTCATCCAGCAAAGACTCACTCATGAGATATGTATTCCCAAATCTCCAAGGGAGTTTAACAGCTCCAACTCACGTCTTTTGGATTACTTACATCTGTTCTTTTTTTTTAATGTGTCTGTAAAATCCACTGTTTTTACCCCCCCAACTTTACCAACCAATGTATTAAAAAGAAGCATTGTCTGAAAAAACCTTTGTCTCACACCTTTTAATTACTTCACCTTTTGAAACAAAAGGGTTTCTCACTAGAGCATTCCACTGCACAGTGGATCTGCTAGACAAAGCTGTGCTGCTATTTAAGGATATTCCAATCAGGGTGTCGCAGTGGAGCACCTGGAGCCATATCTGGCTACTGGAGTGGAGAGATCCTATCATATTTCCCAGCACTGAAATGCACAGCATCAGTGAGTCTATAGCAACATATAAAATATTGGGGGGGGCATAATGAAAGGCAATGTTTTATATCTACAAATGATTGGGGGGACAGATATGACTGTTTTGAAAATTGGGGGGGACATGCACCCCCTGCACACACACACTTGTTACGCCTATGGTCTATAGCCTACAGGGTGAGCCAGAGAGATCCTGTCATTTTCCCAGCACTGGACTGCACAGCATCAAGGGGTCTCATCTACAGGGTTAGTCCAGTGCAGCAGCTTTTACTTTTTAAAACTTGACATCGACACAGCTGGAAATGTGAGTGTTTTCTGAAACAGTTCAGGAATTCAGTGGCAATATACTAAAAAAGGGGGAACTCAAACCTGCAATGTTCTGACTATGAGCCCAGTTATAATCCATCATATTAAGGATGACACAAGTAGTGGTAGTAGTAGCAGCAGTAGCAGCAGTAGTAGTAGTAGTCGTAATAGTAGTAGTTTTAATATTATAATAATAGTCAACTTTGTATTTATACAGTGCTTTTCATTCCAACAGAATCACAAGAACCTAGGTTCTGAAAGGAGGTTCTTGTCTGTTGTGTACAAGCATTCTTCTGACCCGACAGCTGAACACAATGTCAGAACTGGTTTCGGCTCTTCGGTCGCAGTCCTCACACCTCAGAATGTGTGCCTGGTGAGGGGGGAAGAAACAAGTGAATGAGGAGAATACTTGGCTCTGACCCACACACACCACAGGTAAGCCGCAGGTGTAATGGTTGTTGACAGAAGCAAAAACCAGTACGAATGATTGAAAACTCGTTAGGTTGTACTCGGTTTTCTGTAAACGTAAGCCGCAAAGCACTTGCTTGCTTGTACAAACAGCACATATTACAGAGCGGCCTCTGTCAATAAATGAAATATTTGACCTATAGAAATCGTATCATCCTTAAGTAAGCATGCTGACAGTTATAATGTTGTTTTATTGTTCAGGATTGAGCTAGCACTAAGAAGCAAACACGTGAGTGGACATCCTCGTCAGGATCTGACTATGCTCTTTCTGAGATCCCGTCGGGCATAACGATGACCTCTCTGTGCGAACTTGCTTGTTTGGAACCACATCAATCTCAGTGTTGACCACAGATCTGATGTTTACACAATGCGGTCCTGGTGTTGTTTTGGTAAACTCCCTCAACCCACCCCCTCCCCCACACCACCTCCTGCAAAGCATCTTTTTATTTCTCAAGATTTGGGTTTATTTTTGTAGCTGGAAGCCCGCTGCTAGCAGATGGTGGGTCACATGACTGATGTTGTGGATGCGTGTGCATATGACTGAAAACTGGTGAACACATATTTTCTGGTGAATAACTGGTGAGGAAAAACACATTTATTAAGACTGAAACTGTGAATGAGGCATATTTTTTAGAGTGAACGACAAGTATGCTAACATGCTTCTGTTTTGTTATTGTTTTTGTTTTGCTTTCTAAAATTGCAGCCTTTTTTTCCAGCTGACAATCCAGTAATACATAGGTGCAGCCCCAGAAATCTGCAGCAGATGATCTGTGTCAGAGGGCCAACTTAAAGCCAATGCCAATTAGTTTTTAGGTGAACCCTTTCACATTCACACAATCATTTGTAAGCACAGAGCCATGGATTTGTCTAAGTGTTAATAAAAAATAAAAATTCTGCTTGATTACTAAATTTGTCATGCAGAGAAGCACATTGCGATTCGGTTGACTCTTGAACATTGTCACGTCTCGTGTTCGTGTTCCCCGTAATTAAGTGTTTTAATTTATTCCATGATTTCCTGGTTGTCTGGTCCGTGTTTTCACTTTCACTTACCTGTTCCCAGTCTTGTCATTGTATTATCGTTTTCACCTGTTCCTCATGTGTCTGATTGCAGTTAGCTGCATTCCTGTTAATTCCTGATTGTTTCTCGTTATGTCTGATGTAGTTAGCTGTTCGTTTCCCATGTTCATTTCCTGATTGTCTCGTTATTGTATTATCGTTTTCACTTAATTCCTCATGTGTCTGATTGCAGTCAGCTGCATTCATGTTTATTCCTGATTGTTTCTCGTTATGTCTAAATGTATTTAAGCTGTGTGTTTTCCCATGTTCGTTGCCAGATTGTCTTGTGCTTTGCGTATGCTTACACTACTCGCCAGCGTTATCGCTGTTTCCCCGCATTTCGTTTCATCGTGTTTGTGTTCGTACTTGTGCTCCTGTGTTCGTCTTTTTCCCAGTCTCGTTCCCGCTCCTCCCTGTGTTCCCTGGACTGCTTTCTCGGTTTTGACCTTCGCCTGCCCACTGACCACGCCTTGCCTGCCCCTGAAGCCCAGAACAAACTCTGCCTGTCCCCGACCATTCTTTGGATCCCTGCATTGCCCTGATTACTCCTGCCTGACCATTGCCTGTTTTCGAAATAAAAGAAGCTTTTGCATTTCTGGGTCCGCGCCTGGTTTTCTGGTACCAGTCCTGACAAACATACACCCTGGAATGGACATAATGATTTTGGCTGTATGCTTGGCTGCTGTACCAGGTTTTTATTCAATTTACACCAGGAGAGGGAGAATTTGGGGTTGCTGATAAGAGGGTGTCAGTGGAGACACACCTGTCATTGCTGTCTGTGATGAGTTATAGTTGACTGAGCCAATAAACATGCCCCTGCCCCAAGTCTGAGGCTGTCTGTACTTGTGTTAAAGTTCATGGGAGATATGGGACGAAGCGCGGGTACAGACATCTGCTGAGGAGAAATCCCCTCGAGAGAAGGGCTACTACTGTGTGTGTGTGTGTGTGTGTGTGTGTAAGCGCTTTGTGCCTGTGTGTGTATGTGTGTGTGTGTGGAGGCGCTTTGTGCCTGTGTGTGTATGTGTGTGTGTGTGGAGGCGCTTTGTGCCTGTGTGTGTGTGTGTGTGTGTGTGTGTGTGTGCGTGTTTGTCTGTGTGTGGAGGCACTTTGCGCCTGTGTGTGTGTGTGCTTGTGTGTGTGTATGTGTGTGACTGTGTATAGACACATTGTGCCTGTGTGTGTGTGTGTGTGTGTGTGTGTGTGTGTGCGTGCGTGCATGTATGTGTGTGTATGTGCATGTGTGTGTGTGTATAGGTGTTTTGTGTCTGTGTGTGTGCGCGTGCGTGAGTGTATGTGTGTGTGTGTCTTGCTTTTTCAGTCATCAGTCATTAGTTGCTCACAGCAGCAGGTTCAGATGGCAGCACTGTCACTCTCTCCCCAGGTGAGTGAGTGAGGGAGGAAGTGGTCACTGCACCTTTCACCACTCAGAGCAGTGATGGGAGTGTGAACTTCAGAAATAGGTGGGGCTACCATATGCTGTCAGCAACTCATCGTTTTGAACCAATCATCGTGCTTCTCTGCAGAGTGCAAAACCTTCTGATTGGCTCAAGCAAGTCAGTGATTGACAGCTTATTTCAGGTCCAGCTGTAAGGAAGTCTGTGAAACCTTACTGTTCCATCACTGGTTCAAAGTGCTTACAGAAGCAGTAGCTCACTCCATTTCAATCAACATTCCTTTCATTCATTCATTCATTCATTCATTCATTCATTCATTCATTCATTCATTCATTCATTCATTCATTCATTCATTCATTCATTCATTCATTCATTCATTCATTCATTCATTCATTCATTCATTCATTCATTCATCTGACATCCTTATGTTAGGGTTATATATAGTTGATAGAGTCTTACATTGACATATTAACCATTTATACAGCTGGACATTGAGGGGTGCAATTCAGGCTACAGTCCTTGCAGTTTGGAATAAAACTGGAATAAAAGAGTTTTTATTTCTTTGAAATTGATACATGTTTCAATATTGTGGTTCTACATAAAGGGAATAGTAGAGACAGTAGAAGAGACAGTGGAATCATTGAACAAAATCAGAATAAAAAATATATACAATTACAATGTATGTTTGTTTGAATCATAGTAACAAATAATTATCGCTACAAAGTGAATTTTTTCCCCTCAACTGCAGTGAAAAACAAAACAAAATAATGACATTCATTGGTTAGTTATTTTCATCAAGCCTATCTTGTGGATTTGTCCATAAGTTCTCATCCACATCACAGTGGATATTTTCATTTGCTATACACCGGGAAAAAAACCTTCTGGCATGGCGAATCCAGGCTTGACGTTGGTCTGCTGTGATGTCATTGCAAGCATCATCCACGCCCTGGAGGAGGGTGGCACGTTCGTGAGGGTGACGACCATACACCTTCCATCTCCATGCTGAGAAGAATTCCTCAATTGGGTTGAGGAAAGGAGAGTATGGGGGCAAGTACAGGGTTGTAAACTGTGGATGGGCCTGAAACCATGTCTGCACCATTTCAGCATGGTGGAACCTAACATTGTCCCACACTGTCACATAAGTCACTCCATCAGCTTGACAGGCCTGCTGTAGCTCATCAAGGAAATTCACAAGAAGAGCTGCGTTATAGGATCCAATAAGAGGTCTGTGTCCCATCACACCATCCTCCGATATTGCAGCATGGAACATGGAACCATAGGAACAGTGTCTGATAAAGGATGATGATGAAATATTACATCCAAAGATAATTTAGTAAAAGTGGTTCATGTTCCAAAATAATTGGTGTCAATAGATGTCTTTATCCTAAAGCATTCATGATCTAAATATGTAATTCTGTTCATCAGTTTCCATCAAACTATGCATTAGGAGTAATGTTACAGTTACGTATCATTTTTGAGTAGTTGGATTAATTGATAGTTAGATGCATTGTAATGAAATGAAAAGTCGTATCATATGTAATGTACGTATTGCATTTTGAAATGCAAATACTTTTATGTTAACTTGTATCATTGTGAACAAGTGATTTGGTTCAGCGAACAAATTATTTTAGGTTTATTTGTATTGTATTCAGGCAATTGAAAAAAGTGTTTAGAGTTTTGAAAAATGTTCATTTTGATTATCTGTTTTGAGTGTTGTGTCTAAAGTTTTGAAAATTGAAAGCACCAATGGTGCTAAACTTGTGCGATTAGCACCAAATTGATTGTAAAAAACTGTAAGAGCCCAAACAACAGTCATCTCCAGCTCAGAGTTGGGGGATACAGATTCTATTTGGATGGACATCTCTATGTCAGCAGGCACAAAGGGATGTGTTTCTGTTCACAGATATCATATTCTTCCCAGGTAGAGCGCAAAAGCGTGCTCCTCCCTATGTCTTGCACGCAATATTAAAATAGGTCTCGATTAATCACTGTACTGCACCGTCAGGTTAGTTTTCGTCTGATATATTGCCTGATAAATTTAGTCATTTTCTGTTACAGTTTTTGTTGATGTAAGCACATCAAATGAACAAACTCATAGTGTTCTGTAAGTGGCTGAATAAACATATGCTTAAATGTTCTTTAAAGCAAATGAGGAAATCAGGCCTCAGCCAACGTGTGACAAGTTATCATTTATATAGACAGCCTGATTTCCACACTCGAGGAGTCTGTCATTTCCGTGAGATGCGCTTGCATTCATGTCAGGGTCAAACGTCAGTTTGAGATATAAAATAAGATTTTATTCTAAATCAGGGATCCTCAGCCCTGGTCCTGGAGAGCTGCAGGGTCACCTTTTCACCTTACGACCAGCAAACCACTGCAGTCCCATGAAACCACTTACTTTGAATTATGACTTTATCATAATTATTTACTTTGACCTTATCACTCAAACTAAAGAGGCCCAGTATGTTGAGCCTACATAGTGGAGTCAAAGTAGGTCGGTGTTGTACTCTTCATCCCCTCAGGCTACAGGTAGATACAGGTACGGCAACGCCCACCGCTCCATTCTGACGCGTTCCCTCCCAATTTTGCAGTGTTATCAGGCACGTTTCAGGGCCCAAACACACAGCGGCTGTCATGGACAGTACGCTAAACGTAACGCTCCTGCTGATTGGTT
>JAINUG010000187.1:305000-357500 GCA_029706075.1 Aldrovandia affinis
ACACATACATAAAAACACAAACACATCCAGGGTTGGGTTGTAACGGAATACATGTAACGGCGTTACGTAATCAGAATACAAAAATTAAGTAACTGTATTCAGCTCGCGTTACATTTGAAAAACGAGTAATCTGAATACAGTTACTTTAATAAACCTGAAGTGAATACATTTTGGATTACTTATTGGAATTCTTGGTGGAAAGTTTTCCTTACAAACATTAATGAGCTAATATTCATTACTAAAGCTACAGCATGAAATTCTCACGCCTACATGATTATCATCACAGCTCACGAAAACTACAGCCGCTGCACAGAACCAAAAAACTGCGTTAAAAAAAATGCGTTAAAAAAAAGCGCGCGCCCGCACTCAGACAAACATTGATAGCGGCAAGATGGAAGAAAGGTCAGCTTTTAGTTCGTGGCGTTATCGACACCATTTCCAGTTTAAATCAGAACATGGGAAAAATCTGTCGGTCCAGTGTACCTTGTGTCTTCCAGTTGTAAAGATACTGTCGGCATCAAAGGACTCGACGTCGAATCTCAAAAAGCACTTGGAGGTAAGTCAACGTTGGCTAACCTTCAGTTTACTGAACACAGTTCTGCAGTAATTTGCTGTTACCTAACCTTAGCCTACTGTGGGAATTTTTTTGAGAAGTTTTGAGCCCCACGCTCTGTCCCTGTGTTTCTGGTGGGTCAGTTTGTGTGGCCTAATGTCTGCACATGGCCAAATTCCTGCATGGTTTGCTAACCGGGCCAGCAGCAGCCCACGTTATACACGGCCTGGTCCACCCTGTCGCTAGGATTTATGAGCCCAGTTCGAGCTCTGCAGCACAAGGGGTGAGAGGATGTGGGCTAACAATTAAGCAAGCGAATCCCACCATGCTTTAGACTTCTAACTTTGTATTAGAGATCCCGCAAGTTTACTGCCAGCATTCTTACCCCGCATTCTAACAGGGGGCGATACTAGGCGACTAAATCACCCAGTGGGCGTTGCCCACGTTTGAATGGCTTCCTCAAAAATGCTTCCGACGTGCTTACAAATTTTTGCATGGTAAACGAATAGTTCATCATAGATTTTGAGAATCTTATTATAAATATTAGTTGGCTAATATCAAACTCAAAGGCTTTTTATTGCAGTTGGCTAGCAGTATTCCTTCAATCATGAACCGCAAACTCAAACTCAGAAGGCTTTTTACAATTGCAGCCATTTACTTGTCTCCGGTACGTTTTTCCAAACGTCCCATGCAATACAAAATTGCCTTTTAACCAACACAAACATTAAATAAGATGTATGTAGGCCATATAAGTTTAGCTAGCTATAAATATTTATGCTTTTAGGATTAAATAACGTATGGCGGTACTGCAGACCGCTGTTATCAGTTTCTCCTCATTCATGTTGAAGTGTCGGAACTAGGAACAAAATTTCGGTGTTGTGTTGGTTTCCGCGTGGGAGGTAAAAAGAGCAAGACATGAATTTGATTGGCTCTTACCGGGCAACGTTGCCCGAAAGTTCAGAATTTTCAACTTTTCTGGGCCACCGCCACGCCCATAAATCAGACAATCGGTCAGGCACCGGAAGTCGCTCACTCTCATAGAGAATCAATGCATTTCCGGCAGCTCGTCGCCGAATCGCCCCCTGTTAGAATGCGGGGTTAAGGCTGCGCGGCCCGGTAAGAGCCAATCAAATTCATGTCTTGCTCTTTTTACCTCCCACGCGGAAACCAACACAAAACCGAAATTTTGTTCCTAGTTCCGACACTTCAACATGGATGAGGAGAAACTTAACAGCGGTCTGCAGTACCCCCATACTTTATTTAATCCTAAAAGCATAAATATTTATAGCTAGCTAAACTTATATGGCCTACATACATCTTATTTAATGTTTGTGTTGGTTAAAAGGCTATTTTTTATCGCATGGGTACGTTTGGAAAAACGTTTGGAAAACACACCGGAGAGAAATTGCGAGCTGTTTCCAGCGCAAGTAAATGGCCGTAATTGCAAAAAGCCTTCTGAGTTTGAGTTTGCGGTTCATAATTGAAGGAAACAATACTGCTAGCCAACTAATATTTATAATAAAGATTCTCAAAATCTATGATGAACTATTAGTTTACCATGCAAAAATTTTGTAAGCACGTCGGAAGCATTTTTGAGGAAGCCATTCAAGCGTGGGGAACGCCCACACTAGATTTATTCGCCTAGTATCGCCCCCTGTTAGAATGCGGGGTTAGGCTGCGCGGTGAGCATACTATGTTTTCTTGTAGGTGATTTCGCATACAATAAAACCCGATTACATCTGACTCTGAAGAAATGTGTTAAATGTGGTTTCGGATCACTCAGTCTATCTGGCCCTGGCTGAGATCTGATTCTCCCACACTACGGTTTGAGGCATCGCAATAACTGCTCTGCTAATTTTATACTGCTTTCTTTATTGTTGAAACGATAATATTTCAAAACGGGATAAAATCGAAGTTAATAGACTGCTGCTGAATGCATAATATACTGGGGGCAAGTGACTGACAACAAGTGAGGCTGAGCTAATGGTAGCTAGTAAACAATTTATTGTGCTTAGACTGCCATCCTACTGTATACTATGTTAATCTGCTCTCAGGTCTGTAACATTACTGGTAATTTGTTTTTAAACTGTTTAATATTTTACTTTTCTTTTTTATTTTATTCTTTTTCTTCTTCCCAGTTTTCTCCCAATTTGGTAGCCAGTTGTACCCTGTAAAAACGTTTTAAGTTATTACATTGTTTCAGATGTCGTGTTTGAGTTATGCTCATGATGAGCCATTAAAACAGTAAAAGAACTAGCCTTTCAGTTTCCCTTTGCTTTTTATTATGATACATTTTTAATCTTTCCATTCTAATTCCATAACATGTTAATGATGATGACTAAGACAAAAAAATGCAGATACAATGTTGCATATATTTAGCTAAATTGACATCTCAAATTTATTAGTATTTATTATTAAATGAACAGAAGCTGACCTGACCTCAACACAGTGGAAAGTTGAACATGACATCCTTTTTCAAAGTGTAATGCATAATAACTATTTAAATGTATTACTGATCAAATAAAAAAGTGAACATGGCGTGTGCAAAAGTTTGAGCACCCTTTTAGTACTAAGTAGCACCACCTTTGGCTATATAACAGCTTCCCAATGTCTCCTGTACCCCAAAACATACCCATCTGTGATGGAAAAAGTAAGTAATCCAAAAGTATTCTAAAAGTAATCTGAATACGTTACTTTTTTGAGACATGTAACTGTATTCGTATCGGATTACTTTCAGAGCCGTGTAATCAGTAATCAGGCACTAATTACATTTACAAAGTAACCCTCCCAACCCTGAACACATCCCACCCCCCAAACACACACACACACATGCACACAAACATACAATCACATTCCACCACTCAAGCACACACACACACACACACACACACACACACACACACACAAACACACACACAAACACACACTCTACACCCCCACATACCCCCACCAGAGACACACAGGCACAAACACATCCCAACACTCAAACACACACACACACACACACTCAGAGACACACAGGCACAAACACATCCCAACACTCAAACACACACACACACACACAACTCCTCCCCCCATGCACGCTCACACAGACACACAAATAAAAATGAGCAGCACTATCCCATAAGATAACTTGCTATTTTTGGTTGGTTTGATTGATCTATTTTATTTTAAGGCCAGCTGTTTAGAATACAATGCAACTGTATGCGCAAAATGTATTATTAATGCCATTATTAATGTCATCATAAATATATTGTTAATGGTTAACCAACATTAATAAATATTGGTATATGTCTTATCTAGGAGGCCAGGGTGGCTGGATAACTCCATAAAATGGGACTGCTGATAGGCCAGTATACACAGCACAGATAAAGCAACAAAAGCACAACCTTATGTGGAATTTCTTAGTCTGAAAACCTGACAGGGCTGACAGATAGGAGTATAGTGTGTCCAAACAGACACTTTCCCTGCAAAACAACCCCATGTGTGTGTGTATGCCTTTTCAGGCTGGACAGATACAGATTGCTCCTGTGATTGTCTCGGATGTGTGTGCGCCATGCCTTGTCCTTAGCGCGAAGCATGGACGTGAGGGCAAAAAGGCCGTTCTGCTGGCCTCTCTTGAACCCCATGATAAGAACCATGCTGAGAGATGTTATGAAATAGTCTTTTTTTTTTAAGTACCAGAAATGGAGTTGCTTACCAGGGGATACCAGAGCTCAAATTTGTCAGACGTCTTGGTACAGTCATTTTCAGCTCTGTTGTATTAATTATGTTCCCCGGGCACACCCCAGCACAGAATGGTGTCATCTCAACAGCTTTACTGTGGGGGAAAAAGACCAAGAGCTTTATTCAGTCTAGCAGGGCTGTCCCATCAAACATTTACAATTATACCACACACATGCAAATATATGCACACACACACACTCACTCTCTCTCTCTCTCACACACACACACTCACTCTCTCTCACATACACACACATAGCCAAAGATGCAGATTAGATGCATAGTTTACAGTGGTATATAAAGTACCCAAAAGCCATACTTGAGTAAAAGTAAAGATACCTTACTGGAAAATGACTCTGGTAAAAGTGAAATCACCTATTAGAATATTTACTTGAGTAAAAGTATCTGGGGTTTACTGTACTTAAGTATCAAAAGTAAAAGTATGTAATATAAATGTACTTAAGTATCGAAAGTAATACTTAAAGTAAAAGTACAAGTACATTTTAGTACACGTAAAAATGCTGTTAATAAAAAGTTAGTTGGTCAGAAGTTTGAGTTTTTATCATTGTTTAGTCTTTATTCATGGAGCCTCTGGTCTACATAACAAGGTTTACATAACAAGACCTCCTTCCCTCCCACTCCCTCATTCGTCCATCCCTCCCTCTTTCCCTGGTGTGTGTACAACCTGCTTTCTCTTGACCAATCCGGTCCAGTGGTCTTATGTAGCCTGTAAAGTCAAGGCAGAACCCGTTATGCATGTTGTATATCCATAGCCCTGGGACAGAATATCCTAGTAATAAAACAATAAAGTGCTCAGTACTTGAGTGCTGCTACTACATCATAACATAATCATCCACAAAATGACACAAAATCAAAACATGACTGAAGCAGCACTGAAAGTAATAACCCAGTCATTACTTGAAACTATAAAATTTGCTGTTCATCTTCAACAGAAGAATGCAGTCTCGCTCTTCTTGGGCTGAAGACTAGTCCTGCGATGCTAAATAGCCTTTCACAGGCTGCTGAGGCAATTAGAGGCATGTTCAGCTTCACAGACAGCTTGCACACAGCTGGAAAGGACTTCAGCGAGTCCATATGATCTGCTGAAATGGCCAGGTGTCCGTCCAGTTCTTTGGAGCTGTCTTGTGCTTGAGGCGCTGCAGGGCAGAGAAGAAGTCTGGTGGCATCACCTAGCTGCTTCCATGTGTTGCTTGATGTAGTCCACCCCTGAAATATAGTGAGGATGGGTGATAAAAATATAAATGATAGGATTAATACAACTTTCTAACATGTCATGACCCCAACCTAAGGTTTTGTACTAAATAGTTTGTTTTAATTTGAGGTGTATACATTTAGTTTCATGCATCCATAATCGATTTGTGAATTTGCCAATATTACAAAGTGTCAAAATGTACACCCATACACTTATTTCTCATTATTCTCATGTTGTCTTACCCATTCTGATTGTGGCATTATCCTTTGTCCAAGATGTTCGGAACTTTGGAAGAAGAATCGCAGCTGCGATCAACTCAGTGTTATGTCGAACAGGAACAAACCCAAACCCAAACGCAGACACAGACAAGGTTAGAATGGAGAGTGATGATTTAATAATAATAGTAATGACAGAGGTAGTGGAAGACGATGAGCTGGACAATGGAAGGGATGCACAGGAGTGGACGAGATGACTGGGCAGACAGGATGAGGGAACCAGAGGGCAAGCTAAGCTTGCAGGCAGGCGGGGCTGGCAGGACGGACAGAGCTGGCAGACAGATGAGGAATGAACCTGAACACAAAGGGAGACAACAGGAACAAGGGTAAACATAAATATAGCTCAACACACAAAGAACAGTAAACACAGAGTATTAGATAAGGCTTTCTGAAGTCAGTTTCTACCAAGAAGGGAAAACAACGATCTGACAATGAATGACTGGAAAACCGGGGTAGATATACTGCAGGGCTGATGATCTTGATGGGAGGCTGGTGTGCCGGAACGGACGACGGAATTGGCAACAGGTGAGCATGATGAGGAGTAATGAGGGATGATAATTGAATAATGGAAAATAATAAAACAATTAACACAAACAATCACGAGGGAGAAACAAGACAAAGGAAAAATGAGACAGGAACAAAGGGAATGTGACACTCAGGGTCTTCTGTCATGTGGCCAAACCAATTCTTTATTCCGCCCTGTATCAGAAATCACAAACGATTTTATTGCCATGTAGGCTTCCACCTACTAGGAATTTGTTTTGGTACATTGGTGTATGACAGTAAACAATAAACAAACATTGTGCAAGGAATGAGATACAATACAATATACCTGTAAGGCATCCACCAGAGGCCTGCAATATTTCAGTCGCAACTTGACTCTGTCAAGTTTGGCGGTCAGCAGGTTGATTGTTGGAAGTAGCCACCCCATCTGGACATTTGCTTCTGCTTGCAAGATGTTGGTTGCCTGGGCGGCTGGGCTCATGGCAGCAGCAAACTCTGTGAGGAATGCGAGTTCAGCTGGATTGAACCTGTGATGAAAACAAAAACAGCAACATCGTTTTATAACACTAGATAACCATTTCATCAAATTCAACAAAACAATTGCTGGATGAGTAATTAAAGCTGTATGATAACTTTTTATAGTTAAATATTCACATTTGTTTGCTGTTATGCTTTTGCTATTATGAATTGGCCTTGGCAAGACCCAAAAATATTTTTCGTGACATGAGACCACATGAAACCCTGTGAATTTATTGTTTTAGAATGTCGGTGTACTGGCTAGTACACCATCACTTCAATGCAGTGCAGTTTTTTATCACAACCAGAGGTGGCGCCAAAGTTCTAAATTTGCCTAAGTTATCTCATGCAGCTTTAACTAAATGGGCCAATGATAAGTGGAAGTTGGGATACAACTGTGAAACAGTTATTAGTGACCAAGAAAGGATGGAGAAACACCGACAGTTCATCAATTAGGAAATAATAAAACCATAATTCCTACTTACATTGGAACCTTCAAGTCTGTGCAGATGACTCTGATGGCACTCTCTCCCTTGTCTTTGATGATCCTCAGCAGTCTTTCCACTGCCAGGAACAAGGAGTTCCACCTGGTAGCATTCGGGCGCAGCAGCTGGAGGCAGCACACATCTTCAACAGTTTCGGCTGCAAGCGTGGATCTTCCACATTTGTTTCAAAGTGCATTACACTTGCCAAATGTTGAACGGTACACTTTCTTGTATGCCTGACTGGATGTTGCTTTCGTGGCATCAACCGTAGCTATTAGGTTGAGTAGGTGACAAGCACAGTGCTGGTGCTTTGGGAGCTCAAACTCCAAGCCATCATCTTCATTCAGAAGAGCTAACACATCAACAAACTCCACTTCTTCAGCCTCGTCTTGATCCTCTTGATCCTCTCCATCCTCTCTTGGTTGAGATACATCACCATCACTTCCGACTGCATTGTTGTTCACATCTTCACCAAAAACCTGGAAAGCTTTTATGAAGTTGGAGCCTTTGTCTGTTGTTGTTCTTACAATCTTCCCCCGAATTTCGAACTCGGAATGGATGTCATTCAGGGTGCTTGCCAACACATCAAATGTGTGTGAACCTCTCAGCTGTTTACAGGCTAGGGCTGCTCAGCATCTTTGGAGATGGTCAGGGTCAATCCAATGGGCAGTAACGCCAATGAAGCTCCGCCTTCTGACAGACCAGCAGTCGGTGGTGGTGGCGATATGGTCAACTCCCCTCATGGCCTCAGTCACCGCCTTCTTCATTTCCTTGGAGGCATCATTGATCATGGAGCGCAGGGTCACCCGTGTCATCATTTTTGCATTAGGCAGTAGATCCTTCACAAAAACTTTAAATGGTTCTTGTTCAACCAGAGAGAACGGCTGGAGCCCTTGGGCCACATACTTCATGACAGCTTTGTCAATGGACCTAAGATAAGATAAGAGGGGGGGAGGGGTTTGCTACAGCAGCAGTGATGGAGAAAGGTACTGAAGATACACAATATATACAAAGATATACCTCTGAGACACAGTGCGGGTGCTGTTATACCTCTGAGACACGGTGTTGTTCACTATGGTGGTCTGCCTGCTGGTGGAGGAGGGAGTCGAGGGAGTCTCAGCCCTCTTTCTCTTTATTGATGTCAGCTCTCCATATGTTTTAAGTTGGTGTACATGCTTTCTCTGAAACAGACTGCAGTGAGAAGAGAGAGACATTTTCCAAGCATCACAACTTTAGCTACAGGATTTAAAAGCTACTCAACAACACTAGTCAATGACCATATGTAACATTTCCTATACTAATTATTACACTAATTTACCCAAACGCTAACGTCACATGCTTTGCAGCGCTCCTTCAACCTGTCCCCTCTCACTGCTAGCCTACTAACTGACAGCCTTGTTAGCCCCACTTGCTACACACACGTGCACAAATCTCCAACTCCAGCCACTGTAGAGAAAAGCGGGACCAAGAATTCCAATGTACTACTTGTTGCATATGGCCAATTAAACTTTAACGTTAATTCATTCATTCTCTGTCATGGTTCAATGCGCTCTCGCACCTCCTGTCATTCGTCATCAACTCTACTAGTACTACAATGCAATGATAGCTAAGTTATAGCTAACATTAGCTACAGTAGCTAAGATGACTCAAATCAACTAAATCTGTCTCGCAACTGTCAACACTTCGTCAGCTGCCTAACTCGCTAGCAATCTGTCTACACTAATGGTCTCATTCGATTCATAATAGCTAGCGAACGTCAGCCAGACATACGCCATGTCACCTTGTTATCCCCCCCTCTCTCCCCCGCCACAGATAGCTAACATTAGCTACACAATTCTGTGGGAACTGCTCTGAACAGGCTATGCTAATGATGGTAAGTAACTAAACATTAATGTTGCGGCTCACGGGATTCATCTTAATTTACATCAATGTGTTTCTTGAGGTTGGAAGGGGAGTTCTTGAATGTCAATATCTCCGTCGTTTTTGGTAGGCATAAGCGGCACTTTATTCAGTAGGATGAATCTTTTACTCCAAGATAAGAAAACATTTCTTGCAAATATGACCAAGGGTGTTCATCTGTTACACAGTCGTTTGTTGCCGCCGGAGTAACAAGTACCATTTCCAAATCAATCTCCATCATGAAGCCTTCTTCCCCAATGATTCACCAACTAGTCCGTCGACATGTCTGGACTTGAATTAAATTAGAATTTTAACCACGGCTTTGAGGGCACCTGTTTGCACTTGCACATTAACGTGATTAACCAATTATCTAACTTCTTGCAGTTGTGTTTCAAAATCCAAATGTCTTCCGATTTTATTTTGTTGTAGTAACGAGTAACGAAGATGCTTATGGGAAATGTATCGGAGTAAAAGTATCAGTTTTCTTTGGAAAATGTAAAGAAGTAAAAGTGAAAGTCATCAGAAATAGAAATAGTGAAGTAAAGTACAGATACCCAAAAAACTACAGTAACTAAGTACAGTACCACTGATAGTTTAATGAATTCTTAAGCCGCATACAGTCACAGTTTTTTTAACCAAAATTAGCTTGTTTAATAACTGTGATTATTAAGTGCTGTGTGTGCGTACAGTCACAGGTTTTTGTGCATTTTATTATTAGCTCTGTTTACTTTATCCATTTTCTGTATATGTGATTATTCCTTTAGTGTGTGTGTGTGTGTGTGTGTGTGTGTGTGTGTGTGTGTGTGTGTGTGTGTGCCTTTTATATATATATATAGCTCTACAGTACATAAATAAATAGCGTAGAAAACAATTCAAGTTCCCTAAGGCCCACTGTGCAAGGGTTTTCTGTGTGTGTGCATGTGTGTGATGTGTGCCATTTGTCTGTGTATACATGAATGTGTACATGCTTTAGGACTTTGTGTGCGTGTGGGTGTGGGCAGAGATGGGCAATGATACATCAAAATGTATCTTGTTACAAAATACAAAATACCCCTCAAATAAATGTATCAGATAAAATACAAAATACTGGTCCAGAAAATGTATCAGATAAAATACATGTATTTTGTATTTTTAAAATACAGGAAAAAAAACGTGTCTCCAATTGGCTATCGTAGGCCAACATATGAATAGGTGCCTGCCTTTCTCTATGAATATGAGCAAAAAGCCAAAATCACATAGGCTATCGCCGTGTGTTAAGTGTTAGAGGCACAATCACATCTTTAGCATCTCCTAATTAGTTTGCCCACATTACTCCCTCCATTTTGGTTGTTTGGGCTATTGACAACCAATTTCTTATCTTTGATGCTATTTGTATATAAAAGAAAAATACTTAAAATAGTACAGTACAAACTTACAAACAAATCAGCATGAATTGTACATGCTAGCTAGTGTTTCTGGAGTCACAAAGTGGCGTTTTGAGAAATCGTATTTTCCAACTTTTCACGTCACGTCACGTCACGTTTTCTCAAAACGCCACTTAGAATACTGTGAGTAGGCTTGTGTGAAAACAAGCGCCAAATTCTCAATAGCTGCCTGCGACCAGATACATGCATGCATCCATGTGTGCATGCATTCACTGCCTTGTCCAACCGTCAGAGAGCGGGTCTAAAAATCACTGTGAGTGTGTCTAAGTGTACTGTTGTTCTTTTTTTATGTTCTTTGAATCATGGATAAAGTATTTTGAGTATTTTGAAAATACAAAATTACTCCACCCTAAAGTATCTTGTTACAAATTACATTTGAATTTTTTCAGCCCTGTCAAATACAAATGACAAAATACTCAAAAGTAATTGAAATACGTATTTCAAATACAAGTAACATAAATACTGCCCATCTCTGGGTGTGGGTGTGGGTGTGGGTGTGGGTGTGAGCTTGTATTTGTCTCTGTGTCCACCTGTATCTCCGTGTTACTATATGTGTTTCTGCTTATTCAACTGTATGTGGTATCGATGCTTTGATTTATCTCAGTTTCTTTAGGGTTTCTGCATGGAATTGTCTCACTTCTCACTGCTGAGTGGACAAGAGACAACCAGAAAAAAGACATTCTGGAGCACAATAGGGTTCATCGTGGGGAAAGAGAAAACTGAATTAATTGAAACATGTGCATGCATTTAAACTGGTATGCTGTTCTTTCTGTAAGTCGCTTTGGATAAAGGCGTTTGCTAAATGATTGTAATGTAATGCAATGTGATGTATGCACATTATTGTAAACAGATCACGTATGGACAGTGTTCCTTTGTGAAAAAGGAATTTAAGCAGATTTCCTCAGTGCGAAGAAAGGTGCCATATGGATTTTTAACATTGTTCACCTCATAAACTACATCAGGATAATCCCAACGACTGTGGAGTTCACTGCACAACCAGAACCGATTACACGCCAAATGAAAAAGACGAGGAATGTCTAGATCAAAAGCCTTCTTTTTTATAGACCTGCACTTTGAAAGAGATGAAAGAAGCGGAAATCCGAAGGAGACGGGCACCAATTTTTCTCTAGCATTCCAATCAACGCCGTACTGCTCCGTAGAGGAAGCTTCATAAATGATGAAATCACATTAGTCACCGCGCGCGTTACTGGCGATCAAGGCCTGAAACAACAGCGACTCTCCACTTGGACAAGGCTTGGAGTCCTTTTGATCTCAGAAAAAGAACCAACTTGAAGACGTTGGATGGCTGAGGCTGCTTCCTGTTATCATAAGCGAAGCCATGATGCTTCTCGGGACAGGGGTAAAGTTGTTTACTTTCATTCTATAATTGCATATTGTTCCCACTGTGAACGGTGTGTACACAGCGACGTTACCTCCTCACAATGGTGCAAAAGTGCAGGATTTTGAAGACGTAATGGACAAAGCAATGGAGCCACATAGTGCATGCTTAACACCGAGCTTCCAAACTCAGAATTGAAAGTTTACCATACAATTTTTGTGGAATGCAAGATTCCATCACAAAACTGCTCAGCGAGAGAGAGAGGGAATGTCACAAATCTACTCCAATAAAACTCAATTCACTATAAATATCTTGTGTTTTTTTACATCTTAAGAGCATTTTAACGTATTTTAAGCAGTGGGGTATTTCCTCCCTATAAAACCTGTCTCTGATTGTCTTTTCAGTGGCAGATATCTGGACTTCATCATCCGGTAAAATCTTTATCCTGACACACAATCCTGTTGAGTGCGTCATCTGTGGCCCTTCACAGGTTAAAAGGCAATGGCATTTTTTTACAGGATGCCGAGAATACGGCTAGTGAGAAATATTTTTAAGTTTTCCAGCTCTGCGGGTCGGGTTTGCTCTAATGATTGAAGTATTCTCTTTCCTGCGTTTTCTCTCATTTTTCTTTTCTTTTTCTCAAAAATATTAATGTTAAATAATATTAATTATTTAATGTTAAAAATATTAATATTACAGATATCGCCTGAAGAAGCTTTAAAAGGAATGCCTTTTTGTAGTTTAATCAAAAATAGATAGAGGCATTAATAGATCATTTGGAAAGAAGGACCAAATAACAAAAAAGCAACATGAGCGTAAAATTGTAAATGTATGAAAGTGAAACTGTGTCTCTCTGAATATGAAACATGTAAATGAAGGGGCCTCGGTTAGCATAACAGTGAAAGCATCTGCCCGGAATGCAAGTTGCCTTCCAGTCCAGCCCTGCCCGGGAGCCCCGATCAGGGACGGCGATTGCCTGTCCACTCCATGGGTGTCTCTAGAAAGTAGGTGGGCGAGTTCTGTCTCGGAGGAGGCGGATCATCGCCGGCCTCTGGGAATTAGCTTGCCTCATAGTGATGGGTGGCAGGTTCGTGGGGGAGGGCGAATCTAAATAAATAGAGGGTATAATTGGTTACCAAATTGGTAGAAAAATTGGGGAAAAATCTGAAACAAATTTTAAAAGAAACATGTAAATTAAAAGAAATGAAAAGAAGACCTCTCTAGATCTAGTGTTCGTGTGGATCCAACTCACAGAGACAAGAAAGTTATGGGAAACCAACATCAGGAACACCAACATGGCCGCTCTGTGTTCTTAGGCCCACTGAACCCCTTAAGGCAGGGGTGTCAAACTCATTCCATCGTGGGCCGAGTGTATGCAGGTTTTTGTTGCAACCAGTGCACAACACCAGGTGATTTCAATTAGTTCCTCTCCTTGGTTGAAGAAGGAAGCTAATTCGTGAAATCACCTGGTGTAGTGCACTGGTTGCAACAAAAACCTGCATACACTCGGCCCACGATGGAATGAGTTTGACACCCCTGCCTTAAGGCCTAAATATACTTCACTTTAAATATGCATACGTGTACGTAAAATGGCCACCATGCGTATCCTCTAAAAATTCAAAAATTCACTATAAATATCTTGTGTTTTTTAACGTCTTAAGAGTATTTTAATGTATTTTAAGCAGTGGGGTATTTCCCCCTATAAAACCTGGCTCTGATTGTCTTTTCAGTGGCAGATATCTGGGACTTCATCATCCGGTAAAATCTTTAACCCGTTGAGTGCATCATCTGTGGCCCTTCACAGGTTAAAAGGCAATGGCATTTTTTTACAGGATGCCGAGAATACGGCGAGTGAGAAATATTTAAAGTTTTCCAGCTCTGCAGGTCGTTTTTGCTCTAATGATTGAAGTATTCTTTCCTTTCCTCATTTTTCTTTTCTATTTCTCAAAAATATTAATGTATTTAAGTTAAAAATATTAATATGAAGAAGCCTGAAGAAGCTTTAAAAGGAATGCCTTTTGCAGTTTAATCAAAAATAGATAGATGCATTAATAGATCATTTGAAAAGAAGGACCAAATAACAAAAAAGCAACATGAGCGTAAAATTGTAAATGTATGAAAGTGAAACTGTGTCTCTCTGAATATGAAACATGTAAATGAAGGAGCCTCGGTTAGCATAACGGTGAAAGCATCTGCCCAGAATGCAAGTTGCCTTCCAGTCCAGCCCTGCCCGGGAGCCCCGATCAGGGACGGCGATTGCCTGTGCCTGTCCACTCCATGGGTGTCTCTAGAAAGTAGGTGGGCGAGTTCTGTCTCGGAGGAGGCGGATCATCGCCGGCCTCTGGGAATTAGCTTGCCCTAGTGATGGGTGGCAGGCAGTGGGGGAGGCAAAATCTAAATAAATAGAGGGTATAATTGGTTACCAAATTGGTAGAAAAAAAAATCAGAAACAAATTTTAAAAGAAACATCTAAATTAAAAGAAATGAAAAGAAGACCTCTCTAGATCTAGTGTTGTGTGGATCCAACTCACAGAGACAAGAAAGTTATGGGAAACCAACATCAGGAACACCAACATGGCCGCTCTGTGTTCTTAGGCCCACTGAACCCCTTAAGGCAGGTGTCAAACTCATTCCATCGTGGGCCGAGTGTATGCAGGTTTTGTTGCACCAGTGCAACACCAGGTGATTTCAATTAGTTTCTCTCCTTGGTTGAAGAAGGAAGCTAATTCGTGAAATCACCTGGTGTAGTGCACTGGTTGCAACAAAACCTGCATACACGGCCCACGATGGAATGAGTTTGACACCCCTGCCTTAAGGCCTAAATATACTTCACTTTAAATATGCATACGTGTACGTAAAATGGCCACCATGCGTATCCTCTAAAAATTCAAAAATTCACTATAAATATCTTGTGTTTTTTAACGTCTTAAGAGTATTTTAATGTATTTTAAGCAGTGGGGTATTTCCCCCCTATAAAACCTGGCTCTGATTGCCTTTTCAGTGGCAGATATCTGGGACTTCATCATCTGGTAAAATCTTTAACCCGTTGAGTGCATCATCTGTGGCCCTTCACAGGTTAAAAGGCAATGGCATTTTTTTACAGGGTGCCGAGAATACAGCGAGTGAGAAATATTTAAAGTTTTCCAGCTCTGCAGGTCGTTTTTGCTCTAATGATTGAAGTATTCTCTTTCCTGCTATTTCTCAAAAATATTAATGTAAGATATTGCCTGAAGAAGCTTCAAAAGGAATGCCTTTTGCAGTTTAATCAAAAATAGATAGATGCATTAATAGATCATTTGAAAAGAAGGACCAAATAACAAAAAAGCAACATGAGCGTAAAATTGTAAATGTATGAAAGTGAAACTGTGTCTCTCTGAATATGAAACATGTAAATGAAGGAGCCTCGGGTAGTGTAACGGTGAAAGCATCTGCCCAGAATGCAAGTTGCCTTCCAGTCCAGCCCTGCCCGGGAGCCCCGATCAGGGACGGCGATTGCCTGTCCGCCCTGGGGGGAAGGGGAGTTGGCACGAGCTCACCGAGAAGCGGGAAGGGTGTCTCTACAAAGTAGGTGGGCGAGTTCCGTCTCGGAGGAGGCGGATCATCGCCGGCCTCTGGGAATTAGTTTGCCCTGTAGTGGCAGGCAGCGGGTGAAGGAAAATTGAAAGAAATAGAGGGTATAATTAGCTACCAAATTGGGAGAAAAACACAGAAACTAATTTGAAGAGAAACATCTAAATGAAAATGGAAAAAAAAGATCTCGTGTGAATCCAGCTCACAGAGACGAAAAAGTCACGGGAAACCAACATCGGGAACATCAACATGGCGGTTCTGGGTTCTTAGGCCCACTTAACCCCTTAGAGGGCAAGTAAATGCCAGTAAGTACAAAGCCATTCTGAGTAAGCACCTTCATCCTATGGTAAGGCATTTCTATCCTGATGGGAGTGATCTCTTCCAGGATGGTAATTCCCCCATCCACAGTGGACATGAGTGGTTTGATGAGCATGAAAACTATCTAAACCATATGCCATGAGCATCTCAGTCATCCTTAACCCAATTGAACACTTAGTTGAGATTCTGGAGCGACATGGTATTTCACTCCTCCAATAGAGTTCCAGACACGTTTAGAATCTATGCCAAGGCACATTGAAGCTGTTCTGGCAGCTCAGGGTGGCCCAACGCCCTATTAAGATGCTTAATGTTGATGTTTCCTTCAGTTTGGCAGTTACTTGTAGATTCACAGAGCCTGATGAGCTCTCATGTGTAGTGAGCCTGCAGGTGAAACGCAGGCCTGATGGTAACACAACTGTGCATCCGCTGGCCTGTCTCTCTGTCACGAAAAGTTTTCCACATGCTTTTCACGCACACAGTAGGACTAGACTTGCAAATGACCTGTCTGTGTTGACTGGGGAATCTCTCCTAGCCTTCTGCCACTGCAGCCTCTCCCCGCCTGCCAGTGCGCTGAAGCTGAGTGGGGCAGGGCTTCATTCTTTTTGTGGAAAAAGAAAGAAAAAGTGCACAGCAAGAGTGACCAGCCCTGACTGAATGCAAATTAACATTTTTTGTGTGTGTATTATTGTGTTAATATACACATATTGCCACAGTTTGGCTCAGCGCTTTACTGTTTCATTCAACGTGTTAGTTATTATTCTCTGCCTATGTCCTTGTTCCCACTGCTTTTTGGACAAGTTTGGATGAGGGCATCTGGCAAATTCATACATAATAATAATATTAATAATAGTAGTAATAATAATAATACAAATGTTATGGCAACCAGCCCAGATTATCTCCATGACATAAACATTCATATTGAGATTTGTTTGATTTTGAAAGTATGTAAGAAATGTTTGTTTTTTTCCCCACCCGCACATTCAGAATGCTGTCCCGGGTAGCTGGGAGCAAATATGTGAGAAATGTTTTTTCTTCACCTGTCCAGTCAGACTGGTTCAGGCTGGTTTCACTGTTTGAGGAGCAGGAAAGGGAGGGACCTCCGACCTCTGTACCTCCATCAAACACAGCTTTAGTCTGTATCGACACAGTATTTGTATTTGGGGGGGGGGGGTTGCAGGCCGAGCAGTATGGTCTGTGTTTAGTGTGTCGATCACAGTGTAATGAGCAGCAGTTTAACCCTTTGATGAGTGATTTTTATTTTTTTGTTCTTGTTCTAATTCACTGTGTTCTTATTCTGGAATTTAATTTTACAGTTGTTTTAGGATTCCATTAGCAGCCCTTTATGATGTCATCAATCAGAATCAACTAGAATGCTACGGCGTGCTCTAGAATAAACATCACAGCAATCCATAACACACATAGTGAACATTTCTCTGCAGATTGTGTTGGACAATACCCAGGACTGGTTGGCGATTGTGGGACGGAGACAAGGATCTACCGGATATTCAAACTGACGACAGTACCGTTGTATTTTTTAACCCAAGTTGTTTTTGTTTTTGTTTGGTAGTAACCAGCTACATGGCTGGCTGAGGCTACCATTTTGCTCTCTGTGTGCAACTAATGTTGCTATAATGCCATGGCGAGGTATGGATTAACTTGTCTTAAATCATTATTATTATCGTTATTCTTAAATCGACACATTCCTGTAAAGTACCCTGAGATTTCACCCTGAGTTTGTTTGTTAGGTAGCCAGCTAATTATTCTCACTCTTATAATAATTACTTCTAATGTATTATTATTATTATTATTATTATTATTATTATTATTATTATTATTAATAATAATAATAATAATACTAGGAGTGCCAACTCTCACACATTGAGTTTGAGTCTCACGCAATTCCGCCATGCCAAACACTCTCACGTCACACCTGCCATTTCTCATGCGTTGGAAATGTAAATGCAGTTTCCATTTTCTTAGGGTAACCAAATGTCCAGGATTTTGTAAATGTGTCTCCGTGTTAACGGAAGTATTATACCTAAAACGCTTCTGATAAAAATAATGTGCGCTAGAGCGCCCCATTCCCCCACTATATAATAGCATCCATAACTACGTGTCAACAGTCAGATTTCACTGTTAGTCACCTCTCGAAGTTGGCAGAACTCTAATAATCCACATCTCTGCAATAATAATTATAATATTAATAATCATAGAACACCTTTCATCTCATGATCTCAAAGCGGTTTACAGTGAAGCAGAGAAACTAATATCAACCACCGGCAGTGTGTGGCACCAAGCTGGGTGATGCACGGCAGCCAATTTTGCGCTAGAACGCTCACCCACATCATCAGCTGAGGTGAAGAGGGAGAGGATTGTTGAGCTAGGTTCTTTACCTCAGTGGTTTCAGGGAAGAAAACAAAGTAGCACAAACTACAGTCTGTGTGAGAGGTGTAAAAATATAGCAAAACTTTATATTGATGAAGTTTTAAGGTTATAATGTTAAATGGTGCATGCACGTACTATTTTTTAACGAAGCCTGAGGTTCAAACTCCCGCTAAGTACACTGCAGTCAGCCCCACTGTGACGCGGTGTTATTGTGATTATTGCTATTATTCGGTCACACCCTGCACACATGTGACATCGCTGAGCAATCTAGAGAGGAAGAGGCCGAGCCAGCTCGGTGGATTTACTGCCCGCCAGAACTACAAAACTATGAAGAGGAAGTAGTATTGTTTTTGAATAAGAATCAATGGAATTTTTTTGAATATTTTTTTGAATATTCATGTAAATAATCACATATTACAATTGTTCCTTCTCAAAGCATGTGCAGTACGTTCCCCATTGGACTGCAATCTGACTACAACTTGCAGACACCGTTCTCCATTGACATGCAGCTAACATTTCTATCTTGTTACAGGTCCACCGTCTTTGCTACCTCAGAGCGATCATTTGACCCCATGCTTCCTGTCATCATGTGACAGGACAGAATGTGAAAATGGAATCCAGACAGAGACTATACACCTAATGCTAATCTGGTGGCAGTCCGATTTACATTGTGAAAAGTTATGATTATCACCCCCCACGTGTCTATCTCAAGCATACCATGTCTGTGTTTTACCAAAAGAATCATAGTTTTTTTTTGTTTTTTTTAAAACATGTCTGCAAAATGTCATGGTCTGTCAGAAAGTATTTGAGGGGGCCGCCTCACCCTAACGGTAAATCTCTGCGGCGTTCAGCGCAGCCACACCGAAGGTTATTGCTATCGTTTCGTTCCTCGTGGTTTGGCTCAGTGTGCGGTGCAGTTGTTTGCACAGCCCCTCAGATCTCAGGACACAGTGCAGCCCCACAGATTAGCACTGATAGATGGGAGCCAGGGAATATATATATTTAGCACTGATAGATGGGAGCCAGGGAATATATATATTTTTCGATTCCAGGAATGGGATTGGGGGGTGCTGTTGCTCTTGGGGGATAAATGCACCGATTCGGGAATCCGAACATTCGGGGGACCAAATTTCAGTTGGGGGGGAATGATGACCTCTTCACTGTCCTGTCTGTCCGCCCTCCTGGCATATCGGCGTTACCCGGGTGACGGGAATTTACCAATGAGCCCTGTCCCGAAACAGCTGCAGGGGTCACCACGGAAACAGCACAACCTTTTCCGAGCGCATCCCCGCTCTCTGGAGTACAGAGCACAGTGGAAGGCTTTCTGTCGGATATGACAAGGGAGGGATCTGTTGGCCCCGCTCAGGTGAAGTCGCATGATATGGAGGGTGCTGCGGGAAGGTGCTGGTGTGGCAGGAATGGGCATGGTGGTGGGAATGGGCAGGTTCAGAGCGTCACATGCTCTCCTCACAGGGCTGCTCTTCCAGGTCTTTCCCAGGTCTTGCCTGGTAAAATAACAAATAAGAAGCCGAGGTGCGGTATACTTGCTCCGAGCAGGAGCACCATAACCTGGGTCTGGTCCTGGGGAGGCCGTGAAGCCATACTTAAGACGCATGTGAGATGCAGGTGAGGGCAAGATTATCATGGCCCGTTATATGTTGTTTTAGTTTTTTTAAGAATTTGTTTCAGATTTTATCCCATTTTCTCCTTTAGTAGCCAATTACACCCTCTATTTTTCATGTCAATCCCCCCCCTCGTATATTATGAGTTTGCTGCTGTAGCCCTGTGACCGGCAGTGACAAAGACCGAGATGGCACTTGCCAAGGCTGTTGACCTTAACTCAGGTACTCCAAAGCCACTCCTATGCATGGCAAACTTCCTGTCAGCTTTCCTCCCCCCTACCTGGGGCGGACTACCAATTGCCGGCCCCTAGTGGCACTCCTGGCCAGAGCCGACTATGGTGCGGCTGGTGGAATCGAACCCCGGTCGCAGTGGCCAGCGTCGAACGTTGTAACCACTAGACCACCCGGGAGGCCCCGGGGACTGTATGTTTTACACATCTGATAATGACTGTTTTTAATTTAACCAGCACCCACACACAGGTGGTCCCAGGTTCTAAACAGTCATCCTTGGCTCTTTGAGGACACATGCATGTGTATGATACAGGTAACTGCCAAAATCAAGGAAATACTTGAGTAAATGAGGGATACTGGTGGTTAAACAAAAGATTTTGGGATACCTCCCCTTACAGGATAACACTACTGGTTAAACAAAAAGATTTTGAATAATTTAAGATAGTTTGAATTTACATTTTTTTTTCCTCTTATCCAGAGTGACTTACAAGATGTGCATTAATACATGGTAGGAACAATCATTCATCTTCATCAAGGGTATGAATAGTTTTGGGGGATACTGTATGTAGATGATAGATTTAGCTATACCTTTAGCAGATTCTCTTATCCAGAGTGACTTACAGGTAACTGCCAAAATTAAGGAAACACCTGAGTCAACGAAGGGTTCTGGCTGCTCTGTTATGGTGTGTGTTGCATTTTTCTGGCATGGTTTAGGTCCACTCAACCCCTTAGAGGGCAAGATAAACATCAATAAATACAAAGCCATTCTGAGTGATCACCTTCATCCTATAGTGAAGCATTTTATCCTGATGGGAGTGGTCTCTTCCAGGATGACAATGCCCCCAACCACAGGACACAAGTGGTCACTGAATGGTTTGATGAGCATGAATACGATGTAAACCATGTGCCATGGCTGTCTCAGTCAACAGATCTCAATTGAACACTTATGAGAGATTCTGGAGCAGTGCCTGAGACATTGATCAACCACCATCCACCACCATTAACAAAACACCAAATTATTTCTCATGGAAGAATGGTCTTGCATCCCTCCAATAGATGATCCAGAAACTTTTAGAATCTGTAGACCCCCCAATTTTAGGGGCTCAAAAGTAATTGGACAAACTGACATAATCATAAATTGTTCTTTTTAATACATGGTCATTTTTAATACTTGGCCCATGCCATAACACTACCTCCACCATGCTTCACAGATGAGGTGGTATGCTTCGGATCATGAGCATTTCCTTCCCTTCTCCATACTCTTCTCTTCCCATTATTCTGGTACAAGTTGATCTTTGTCTCATCTGTCCATATGATGTTGTTCTAGAACTGTACAGGCTTTTTTAGATGTTTTTTGGCAGACTCTAATCTGGTCTTCCTGTTTTTGAGGCTTACCAATGGTTTACATCTTGTGGTAAACCCTCTGTATTCACTCTGTATTTTCACCAGGGAAATAATTATTCTGTCATCCACCACAGTTGTTTTCCATGGTCTTCCGGGCCTTTTGGTGTTTCTGAGCTCACCAGTGCGTTCTTTCTTTTTAAGAATGTACCAAATAGTTGATTTGTCCACACCTAATATTTTTGCTATCTCTGATGGGGTTGTTTAGATTTTTCAGCCTAATAATGGCTTGCTTCACTGGCAGTGACAGCTCTTTGGACTTCATATTGAGAGTTGACAGCAACAGATTACAAATGCAAATGCCACACTTGAAATCAACTCTAATCAACTCTAGATCTTTTATCTGCTTACTTGTAAATGAAATAATGAGGGAATAACACACACCTGGCCATGGAACAGCTGAGCAGCCAATTGTCCAATTACTTTTGGTCCTTTAAAAAGGGGGGGGACCACATATAAAAAGTGCAGTAATTTCTACACCGTTCACCCGATTTGGATGTAAATACCCTCAAATTAAAGCTGAAAGTCTGCACTTTCAACTTCAATTTCAAATTTTGGCAATGTCCAAATATTTATGGACCTGACTGTATACATTTCCTCGCAAACTACGAGAGGTCAGCTGTTAGTGTGTGACCTAATCCCCCATAGTGCACCTGGATAAGCCCAGCACAATGTATTAGGAATGCACAATCAACTCTTATTCTTTGCTGTTTATCAGGTGGTGGCTAAGATTGCCCTCGCTGATGAAGGGCTATTGGGTTCGGCACATTAAATGCATCTTAAAAACTAACATTCAGGAGATATAAAAATTCAGGCACATGCCATAATGCCTGTCCTTACAGCACGTCTGCCAATTAATTCTCCCATAATTACCTTGAGATTGGGTTTAAGTTAAGGTTAGATTAACTCGCATTCCTCCTCCCTCTTGTCAGTCATGCCAGTCTGAGCAGGGTCGCACAAAGAGGACTGAAGCCCCCCCTGTGATGAGGTTCTCACAACATTTCCTGTGACAACCAGCCGCCGCCCTACCACAGCTACTTGCCGGTATTGAAAGAAAGAGAGACAGCTGACCTAATTTACTGCCAGTTTCTTTCCTCTCCACCCCCCCTCTCTGTTTTTCTCTCCCTTTTCTTGAGCGGAATGGTCTCTGGTGTCTGTCACTCATTCCATAAACAGACCCGTCACGTGACATGTGTTCTTTTCATCACTCTCCAGTTAAAAAACATGTTTGAGGTCACTCGCTCATTCCCCCCCCTCCTCCCCCTCTTATCCGCACGACATGCATTAACAAACCCCCCATGGTTAATTTCCGACGGTAGGGGGTCAGAGGGTGTCACTCTGTTATCTCTTAATATTTTCCATCTTCCGCTAGCACATTTCCATCCTCGCGGAACGTGCTCCATCTTTCAAAACGTCTCTCTACCCCTCTCTTTTGTAAATCCTCCTTTTCCATCCCTTGGGGCCTTGCTGGCCACGTTCTGCCTCTCTGCAAACGGTCACTGCCGTGACCCTGCTGGGCCTAAGAAGACTCTGGTGGGACGTGTGAATGCAGCAGAGGGCACATGCCCTATTCTTTTTCACTCTCGTTTTCTCTCTAATGTCTCCTTCTCTCTTATCCCCTCTCTCTCTCTCTCTTCCTCTCCCTCTCTGTTTCTCTGTCTCTCAAATTCTAATTGAGCTTTATTGGCATGGAAATAAACAATCCTGTACTCGTAACGAAATATCTTTATTTATGAGTAAGAGGGTGTCTATGTTCGTTGTGTGAAATGTGGTTTTCTCTTTACTTGCTTTTGTATTGCATGTGAGGCTTTATGACCATAATGAATTGAAAAGTCTGTGAGAGACTTCATCTGCCATCCCAAAACCACAATCCTATTGGGAGGGGATGACAACTGCTCCAGCCGGCGGCAACAATATGCACCCTCCTGCCATAGCATGCATACGTCTGTCTTTTTACTTTTTATATTATAATTTGTGCCTTCATATTTTTTATATCACTCAAAATCTTTATTATCATTTTTAGGAGGTATTTGTTATTAGGCAGCGTCGGGTGGTTATTCATGCATTTATAATAATTAATTTACAGTCAGTACTATATTCTGTACAATAATAGGGACGACATGAAATTGATACATTAGGAATCTGTGAAATGGTGTAAGTCAGCTACTTGTGTCCAAAATGGTAGGAGCCCAGGAGATCCACCCATCGTGTGTCTTTAGTCCAGAACATAACGACCAATTAGAGGTCGGGGTTAGCCTCGTTTGGAAACACTTCACGGGTGTTTCAGATAATCAAGGGAGGGAAATTTGATGGTCGTGGTTACGAGATGACAGTACAGCATTGTTACTTGATGGAAAGGGGAGGGCCTATGATGGACACTTGCAACAATGCATCCATCTAAAGAATCCCTCATTTACTCAGGTGTTGCCTTTATTTTGGCAGTTACCTGCATCCGGCAGTGCCCAGAAATGTCTATTTTGACAAAATGCATTGATATACAGTGGGGTCCAAAAGTCTGAGTCCACTACCAAGATCTGTTTGTTTTAACCGTTCATCAAAAATGAACACACATTTTTACCTCGTTTTTCTCCCAATTTGGTAGCCAATTACTCCCGCTATGCTTAGTTCAATCCCCTCCCTCGTAGTTCGCTGCCATAGCCCTGTGACTGGCAGTGACAATGTGCCTCCTCCGAGACAGCACTCGTCGTGCTGTCGACTGTAATTCCAGCACTCCTGTGCGCAGCAAACTGTGTCGGCTTCCCTCCCCCCTCCCGGGGGCGGACAGTCAATTGCCGCCCCGGTGGCACTCCCAGCCAGAGCTGACTCTGGCACGATGGGGAATCGAACCCCAGTTGCCATGGCCAGCATTGGACGTTGAAACCATTAGACCACGCGGGAGGCCCACTAACACCAAATGTAAGGTATTTAAAAACCTCAATCAAGTTTATTTAAGTCTCTGTTTGCTAAGCTTAAATAGATTGAGTACCCTAGGTCTATCCTCATAACCTTTACCTTTCTTACCAGGTATCAGTTTAGTTGCCCTTCTTTGAACTTTTTAAAGAGCTTCTATATCTTTCTTGTAGTGTGGTGCCCAGAACTGCACAGAGTATTCTAAGTGAGGTCTGACAAAGGCTTTTTATAACATTAATATATAATGTATAATATATAATATATAGTAATACCTCCTTTGATTTATATTCAATACTTTTTGCTATGTATCCACACTGTGTATTTAGCACACTGCTATGATGCAGATAGACTTTGATCAACTACAAGTCTTTTTCAAATTGAACACCTACTAACTTTTCTCCTCCCATAAAATACTCCTGTCTAATGTTTTTATTTCCCACATGCAAAACTTTACATTTAGCAATATTGAATGTCAACTGTCACGTATCTGCCCATTCTTGGATTTTGTTTAAATCACCTTGGATTATTTTAGTCGATTCCAAACTGCCAAACCCCCAAGTTTAGTATCATCTGCAAATTTAACTATTTTGCTACTAACGTCCATATCAAGATAATTTATGTAAATAAGGAAGAGCAGAGATACCAGCACCGATCCCTGTGGGACACCACTGCCCACAGCAACGAGGTCAGATACGGCCCCACCTACTGTTACTCTTTGTATTCACCCTTGCAGCCAATTATGAACCCACTCTGAAACTACTCCTGCAATTCCTACTGAATTCATTTAAGCAATGAGCCTCTCATGTGGTACCTTGTCAAATGCTTTCTGAAAGTCCAAATATATAATATCATAAGCCTGGTTCAGATCAACACACATTGTAGCCTCTTCAAAAGTCCAGGAGGTTTGTTAGGCATGACCTCCCCCTTCTTATATATTTCTGGTATATTCCAGTGATTATAGCATAAAAATTCTATTATAACTTATCCCTAATAATACATTCCAGTATTTGACATGCAATGCAAGTCATTCTGTACCTTGGCTATACATTTAGGCATATTTATAACCTCTTCTCTAGTAAAGCTCTCAACAAAGTAACTGTTTAGTGTGTTAGCAATATCCTTATTATTATAAATCAATGTTCCTTCCTTATTCTTAAAGTTCCCTACTTATTATCCATTTTAATTTAATGCCAGGGCCCAGATCTGACAGTATTGTTCCAGCACATCCAGGTGCTGCTGTAACATTTAAATATGATCAGTAATCCTGAGGTTTGTAAGAAAGCCAATCTGCATCTTAGGAGAGATCGTGTGGTCAGTACAAAAGGTCAGTGTTCGGATATTTAAAATACAGCAGAAATACTCATTATTGCTCTCACACAGATGCCTTGGTAGTTATTGGGGTCAAATGTGTCTCCACTTTTGCACAATTGTCTTCCTGGATGATGGTTTGACTCCAGAGCCATGAACTCCATCTGCATCCCCGCTGATCTCAGGTCAGTCAGCGAGGGCTTTGCGCGGCGTTCCTGAGCGCTGGCTGGAGATCAGGGTGTTTTTATTGAGCAGCAAATGCATTCCTTTTGTTCTGCGGGAGCAGCGGTGAGGACGGAGGCAGATGGAGGCCCACTCCACCTCCGCTCACCAGGCCTACAGTCCGAGAGCGACGAGCAGGAACAAAAGCCAGGAACGTCAGACCCCTCCGAGCTTTCCCTCCTGTACTAATCATTCGCAACTCTGTGATGTGTCACCCCCACACCCCCACAATGTTTGTTTCAGGAGCTGAAAGTTATGCTGAGTTTTTTTAATGCATTCTTCTGTTTAACTGAAAAGAAAGGATGAAATTATTGAAAAATATACTTCTGTACACATGAGTGTATTGTGCATTGGTCTTCTCAACAATCTCTCTTTCTCTGTTGCATAGACCGCGAGAAAAGATCATAACGTTAAAGCTATTCTTTTATTGGCGAAATCTTTGTTAGCTTCATTTTTCCCACATTTTCCAGCCATTTTCCCAGTAATGTTATGTACATCGGCACAGCATTTTCATTGGGTTTCCCTACAGCTGCATCTTGTACTGAAGCAATTCAGGCTAAGGATCTTGCTCAAAGGGTATAACAGCAGTGCCCTGGCAATTAGCGATGGCAGTGTAGCGTCAGGTGCAGCTCTGCTCTGCCCCTATGGGCGAGTTGCCTCTCTCTCTTTCTACACCTCAGAGGGGCAGTGTAGCATAATGGTTAGGGAGCTGGGCTTGTAACACAAAGGTGGCAGGATGAGGCACTGCTGTTGTATCCTTGAGCAAGGGTACTTAACCTGAATAGCTTCAGTAAATAACCAGCTGTATAAATAGATTGTGTGTTGAGAAATGTAAACTGTAAGTCGCTCCAGATAAGAGTGGCTGCAAAGTGTAATAGAAATGTAATGTAAATGCCCCACTTGGGAATCGAACCTGCAAACTCCCGAGTTCCAGGCCCAGCTTCCTAAAGCCCAGCTCCACTCTTCCGGTTTTTGCAGGGAGGGCTTGGCTCTGCTGCCCTCAGTAAACACGCACTTCTGAGCCTGACGTTGCTTTGGCAGCATTGGGACATGCTTGCGCAGCTTAAGGAGCTGTCAGATTGTCAGACGTCACTTTAAACTAAACTGCTTTTGTTGAGCGAGGGACACTGTTTACTGGCCCAATGGACAGGGCGAAATATTTTCACTCGCTTTTTGTAAATGTTTACAGATGGACGGGCTTGCACTTATCTTACATGCCCCCTTGATGATCATGCCAAAGGCACCGGAGACAAGCCCCCCCCCCCCCAAACAAGCCTCCAGTGCACTTGAGAGTTCACAAGAGACGGCATGTATCATGTCACACCAGGTGGTAAATATTCAGAATTAGGCAGTCCTTGGTCTGTGGGCCAATGGGCGGATCCATTGGGGAATTGATAAAATACCATGTAACACTGAGCCTTGTGGTGGAGGCCAGCTTTCGGTCATCTGTCATGCAGAGAAGTTTCTAGAACGTACAATGGGTTTGAAGTAGGGGAGGCTAAAGATGTGCCCTATTCACTTTTGACTTTCACTGCATTTAATGTGGCGGCAGCCTCTTTGACCTTTGCACTCTTCCCCTGAACTTGTTTTTCATTAGAACAACAAGCCTGGTGTAAATACGACACAAAATATCCAGACTGTTTTCTCATAATCAAAATTATTCAACGTAAACCTAATCTCTTTGCGATAATTTTAAATGATTTTATGCGCTGTAACATGCTGGCAATGCTACCAGCTACCAGGTGATGGCTAATCCTCATTGTTCAGCAAGCAAAAAACAGCATTGTTTCAGTTGATAAAGCAGTTTTTTTGTTTTGTTTTTCCCCGCTGCTGAACGCACCCCAGATTACTGTCACACATTCCCAATGCCAAATTCCACCAGCAGTCAGGGCTGCCATGCCAACATGATGTCACCTGTCTGCAACAGAAGCCAAAAGTGTGATGCAGCATCATCAAATCATACAGCCATGATGCCCCAAATACTGTTCACTCTGAAAAAACACCAAAAACTAAAAAAAGATAGACAAAACTGCCAACTAGCTACTTGCAACAAACCACCCACAAATGAAACACAAATATGGCCATTTCTGATCCAGAATGAGTCTTTCTGTCCCTCTTTCTATTTCAGGGGTGGGCAATTCCAGTCCTGGAGGGCCAGTGTGTGTGCAGGCTTTTGTTTCCACCAATTACCCTGACTCAACTAGCTAATTATCTGTATACACCAATGCCAGTCCACTCATTGATTAGCCCACAATAAAAAGTTTCATATAGGGACACAAAAACAGTCTTCAGCTGGCACTCATGAGCTCATCAAGAAATGTAGATAAAATGTGAGTTTAAACAAATGGCTGGGGTAATGATATAATTAAGAGCAGAAGTTGGCAGAAACAGATCCAGAATCCCCCCCCCCCATTCTATTTGAGCTCAAACTGTGTTTTTAAAAGAATTATTATTATTAATTTTACGTGGTGTATGGAAGGGAAAATAAATTGAGCTTGCTTTTAAATCCGACAAACAGCCTGAAATAAATGTTAAAAAAAACCCAAAAAACTGTGACTTTGGCAGAAGACGCGTTGGGTGCACTGTGATTTCCCGGCCCTGCAACCCTGCGGCCCTGAAGCCCTGCCATCCTGCAGATCTGCTCCCTCACTGCCTCCTTCCAGCTGAGCTTTCGCAGATAATTAGTGCTGATTGAGCTGTTAACTGAATGCTAATGCAAGGACCTGTTAGCACCGCGTTAGGGCCAACCCATAGCCTCCACCACTTATGTCCTGCATGGCTAATGCGCAGGTAAATGATTCAAGGCACAATAAGGCCAAAACAATATCAATTATTATTATGCCAAAGCACACTCAAACACAGTGCACCTCTAATATGAGTTTTTTTCCTCAACAGGCTATTTGAAAAATGGCCACAAGAGGGCAATATAGCACTGAAATGTACTTCCCTCAGACAAAATCATTCACATCCTTTATAAAGAAGAGCAAAAATGGTATATATATATATATATTTTTTAAATACAGGTGTGCTTAAAAAATACAGGTATGCTTAAAAAAAGATAATTATATTATTTTATAGCAATACAATTTCTCAGAGAAAAATATATTCTTTAACAAGTAATATTAATATAAAAATTAAAAAAAGATTATTCACACCCCTATGTTGAGTACCTCACATGATAAAACTACTACATTTTAGGCATTTAGCAGATGCTCTTATCCAGAGTGACTTACACAGTTGACATACAATCCATTTATACAGCTGGATATTTTTTATGGAAGCAATTCATGTTAAGTACCTTGCTCAAGGGTACAACGGCAGTGCTCCACCTGGGAATCGAACCTGCAACCTTTGCATTACAAGCCCAGTTCCTTAACCATTATGCTAACACTGCTGCACTACTGAGTCGTCTTCTATAGTTTTTTATGGCGAACATATTGTGGGAGATCTTTGACTTTGGTCTGTGCTTGTGTGCTGCAATTTAAACCACAAATGTTCAATCAGGTTCAAGTCTGGACACTGAGAGGGACATTGCAAAAGAGTCATTTCGTGGTCAGTCAACCATTTGTTGGTTGATTTTGAGCTATGCTTGGGATCATTGTCTTGCTGAAAGATCCATTTGCAGCCACGTTTCAGCCTTCTGGGAGAGGGAGCCACTTGCTGCAGTTCATAATTACATTGACCTTAACAAGAGCCCCTGGACCAGTACATGCAAAACAACCCCGCAACATCAAAGATCCACCACTATATTTCAACATACATATAGGGCCTTTTCAACACAAGCATCCTTTTTCAAACGCCAAATCCACCGCTGGTGTGCATGGCCACAAAGCTGACTATTAACACCTGGCTCTAATCAGTTCCACTGTTGTTTATCAAAAAAATCTTATTTTTATTCATTGTCCTCAATGGAGGCCTCTTTTCTGACAGCCCTTCCAAAAAGCCTGTTGGCATGGAGGTGGTGTCCGATGGTAGATTTGGAGACTTTCTGTCCCCAAGATGCAACCAAGTTTAGATCTCCAACTGTGGCCCTTGGATTTGTCTTTGCCTCCCAAATCATCTGCCTCACCATGGATGGGGGCAACCAGGCAGGCTTACCACTGCTCCAGTCATTATAAACTTCTTAATTATTGGGTTAATAGTGGAAAAGGGTATCTTTAGTTTTGTATTTATTTGCTTGTAACCATCTCCTGACTTGTGAAGGTCAACAACCCTTTGTCTTGTTTCTTCGAAGAGTTATTTGCCTTTCCCCATGGTGCTGGATGACAAACGGGCTCCCTTGTAAAATAAATGTCTTATCTAAATGGGATTCACCTGGATAAATACAATGAAGAATGGATTTCACACGTGTGTTACCTCATTTTTATACCCTAGTGAAACAGGAAGGCCACACTACAGTTCCCCAAGATTGAGATGAACTTTTTTTTAAAGCAGCGTGTTAATGCAGATTCATTTAAAATAATTATTAGGAGTGTGAATAATTGTGACATATTTTTTCAATGTATCTAATGACCTGCATTGTTCATTTTATAGTCTTTGCTCATCTTTATTTTCGAGGGTGTAAATACTGCATATTTGTAGATGATAGCATTTTATAATAAATGCAATGCACATCGCAGGAGGTCATTTCTTCATGTTTATTAGAAAATATCCCTTCAAAACCCATGAAGCATTTTAACAAAATTGTATTCCAAACTCCCTACTACTGCGTTTAAAGGAAATTGTTATTTCCAAAAAACAGATTAATTTAACATGCTTGTAATCTCATTGCCAATTGCCTTGTTGTTTTAAAAGTGCATACGTTTTTGCTTTATTTTATTGTCCCTGTCTGTATCCACCGTCGGACAAAGACGCTCCAGAGTGAATTGAGCGCTGGCACAGAACTGCAGGCGGACTGCTTGGTAAGAGGTTCAAATGTCAAATGGGCCACACAAACGGTTGATATTTTTCAGCACCCACACCGAACACATCCCGACGGCAGACCACAATCAGAACAAAGGGCCAAGAAATGTGCTAAAGGTGTTCCCTTCTGAGTACCACCTACACAGGGATGAAGAACGTGCTGGCAATGCCACAGCACATCACAGTGAAAACAGGTATTGTGTTTTAGGTATTTGGTCCAGCAGGGAAAATCACTTCCCCTTCCTTCTCCAACTCGCAGAGGAGACAGAGTACAGTACGCTGCTTTGGCTCCAACCAGACGGGACTAATGGGACAGGCTATTACGCTACAGTCCAATGGGAAGGATTCATCTAACTGTAAGTAGCTTAGCTAAAGCAGTTTCGGTAGGCCTGTCGTAAGGGCTGGTCTACACGAGTATCCTGCAGGTCAGATCCATTCACTGCAGCAGATTCAGTACTGCTAATAGAGGCTAATGCAGGTGGCATTGGGTACTAAGGTGCAGGTGAGGTACAGGGTGGTGGGGTACAGGTTAGACTGGGTACTAAGGTGCAGGTGGGGTACAGGGTGGTGGGGTACAGGTTAGACTGGGTACTAAGGTGCAGGTGGGGTACAGGGTGGTGGGGTACAGGTTAGACTGGGTACTAAGGTGCAGGTGGGGTACAGGGTGGTGGGGTACAGGTTAGACTGGGTACTAAGGTGCAGGTGGGGTACAGGGTGGTGGGGTACAGGTTAGACTGGGTACTAAGCTGCAGGTGAGGTACAGGGTGGTGGGGTACAGGTTAGACTGGGTACTAAGGTGCAGGTGGGGTACAGGGTGGTGGGGTACAGGTTAGACTGGGTACTAAGGTGCGGGTGAGGTACAGGGTGGTGGGGTACAGGTTAGACTGGGTACTAAGGTGCAGGTGAGGTACAGGGGCTCTCCTCTCAGCGGTAGAGCGCCATGCCGGGACTCTGGTACAGGTACATGTAGGCGTCGCAGAAGAGACGTTTGGCCACGCCCTCCATGTCCCGTGGAACCTGAGTGGACAGCTCTGCCAGGGGCATCTGCAGGTAACGGCCCACCTCTGGACACGCCTGCACCATGGGGATGTTAAACCCATCCTCTTCTCCTGGCAACAGGGAGAAACACAGGGAGACTGTAGTCAGAATCCAAAGAGCACATACTCAACACACACACACACACACACACACACACACACACACACACATACACACCCACTCTCAACAGACACACACACATGCACACTCATATACACACCTACACACACTCTCACAGACACACACACACTCAACACACACTCACACACATACCTACACACCTACACACACACTCATACTCATACTCACACACACACCTAAAAACACATTTACCCACATTGACATACACTCACACCTACAGACACACACTCACTCTCACACTCACACTCTTTCACACCCACTCACACGCACATACACACTCACACTCACACGCTCACATACACATATGCATGCACGCGCATACACACAGACACAGAAAATAGGAGAGAAACAATGGCAGAGAGACAGACAGAATGTGGGCCAGGGAGAAACAGAGGGACAGACGTATAGAGACAAACAGAGGGACAGACGTATAGAGACAAACAGAAGGACAGACGCATAGAGACAAACAGACAAACGGCCCCACCCTTTCTGTCGGCCATGCTGTCAAAGAAAATCCAGTCGTGGGTTTGGGGGCCGTGTCGGACGAAGGAGACGTAGTGGCTGGTCTCTATGCACAGCACCGCAAACAGCTGCAGCTTCTCCCTGGGGGGGGTGCGCAGGGCGCCCGAGGGGGGGTACCCCTCAGGGAGGCGCAGAGGGGAGGGGTGGTGCGTCTTCCGCTGGGGATGCGAGTGCACCTGAAACACAAGGACCTACAGCTCTTACACTGACCCCAGCGTGGCACAGCGTCTGATCACACACAGGTAGCGCTCAGTGCCTGTAGGGGTGTTAGGGGGGTCAATTACCTGTTTGGGACTGGTGCTCAAGTGAGGTGAGGGGATGCAGTGTTCAGTTCCTGATTGGAGCAGGTGTGTTAAGGTGAGCTGAGACAGTGTTCAGTAAGAGTTTGGAGCAAGTGTGTTAAGGTGGGCTGAGGCAGTGTTCAGTAAGAGTTTGGAGCAGGTGTGTTAAGGTGAGCTGAGGCAGTGTTCAGTAAGAGTTTGGAGCAGGTGTGTTAAGGTGAGCTGAGGCAGTGTTCAGTAAGAGTTTGGAGCAGGTGTGTTAAGGTGAGCTGAGACGAGGATCAGTAAGAGTTTGGTGCTGGTGTGAGCAGGTTACCTGTGTAGAGCAGGTTCTACAGAACTGTTTGAAACCTGTGATCCCGAAGGCTGGATCTTTGAAGCAGTCAGTGCACTCCATACCGGCCAGCTGACCACACAACACACATTCTCGAGGACCTGGATCACACACACACACACACACACACACGCACACACGTCATTCCTTGTGACTTCAAAACACATCTAAATGTCAGCACATCGCATGCAGGATCATACGCAAAGTGAAACGGCATCATGCAAAATGCTCAACGTTGTGAGTACAGCGCGCCAGCATGTGTTGAGTGAGGGACAGGTGGGTTGTGGGTAATTGCCGCTCACTCTCTGAGAGAAGGTCGCTGATGTCCAGCTCCAGGGACGGAATGATCATGTTGAACATCTTGAACTTCTTCCCGAAGCGCGGCATCTGCAGGATGAGGCAGGAGGGGACCTGCAGGAGGGGCCGTCAGAGAGAGTGAGCTCATGATGCTCAACTCCAGGGAACCTCAAATTTACGACCTGCACATCACTTACACTCCTTCTGATTCCATGTGAATAAACAACAATCAATACACACACGCACGAACTCACCATACACGCACACACACACACACACCATACACGCGGGGCACTCACACACATACATACACACACACACACACACACCATACACGCGCGCACACACACACACACACACACACACACACACACACATGCACATACACGCACACACACGCACACACACACCATACATGCACACACACACACACCACACACACACCACACACCACGCATGCACGCACGCACACGCACACCAAGAAAACGTGCGATATCTTGCAGGGTAAAATTAGAGAGGCCTACTATTGGATGGAGCACCTAGAACTTTGTACCTTTTTTGAGGTACTCACACACATACACAGACACACACACACACACACACACACACACACACACACACACACACACACACACACACACACACACTCTCTCTCAAACACACACATGCACATGCTCTCATACATACACACACACACACACACACACACCTCGGCCAGTCTGAGGCCAGCGCTGTGGAGAGAGTTCTCCAGGAGCTGCTGCACAGTGGGCAGGACCAGCGAGTGGTTCTGATCCAGGAAGATCTGGTAACAGTAGCTATCCTGCACCTTCTCCCCCGCTGACCTGCCAAATAAAGACCCATACACATTCATATATACACATGCCACACCTGCAGACCTGCCAAATAAAAACCCATACACATTCACTCATCACATACCTCTCTCACATTAACCTTATGAGTACCAAGGAATTCTCCACACAATGTGGGCAGAGCAGAATTAGGCCAAAATTCCAGCAGCTGGCGTCGAGGCTCACTGCACTAACCCCCACTAACCACACACAGCCTGAGCACTAACCCCCACTAACCACACACAGCCACTGAGAGAGGTGAGAGGGAGTAATCTCACAGTTTGAGGAGCGGCTCCAGACACAGGATGCGTTGCATAATGAGAGTCAGGAACTCCTCTGGATCTGTGCAAAGAGAGAATCATCATCGACCACCGCGAATACACCACACTGTATCACTACGATTCAATGCAGAGCCAACCCACTCACAGCACACTGCACTCTAAGAGCAAACACCCTGTCACCCTCTGCACAGCTAATGGTCAATAACGGAGCAGATGTGGAAATAAACCACAAAGTTCAGATATAGAACAGCAGTCCTCCCTGAGATTAATTTAAAGCACTCCTGAGTTGTTTATAAATGTGTTATTTCGTTTTATTTGTCCCGGGGGGGGCCTCGAATAGCGTAGCGGTCTAAAGCACCCGAATTGACTGGTGCTTCGCAAGTGTGAGCTACCTATTGCGGTCGTGGTTCGAAACCCGACTGCGTCAGTCCGACTGGCCATTAGCCCCGATCGGGGGTGGCATTTGGCTGTCAGCCCCAGGGGGTTGGGGGAGGGAAAGTCAGCTCAAGCTTGCCGAGGAGCAGTAAGGGCGTTCCTAAAGAGCAGGTGGGCGAAGTTCCGTCTCAGAGGAGGCGGATCATTGCCGGCCTCGGGGATAATAGCTCGAATTGGAGGATGGGCGGCGGGCTCATGAGGGAGGGGCAAATCGAAATAAAGAGGGTTGAATTGGCTACTAAATTGGGAGAAAAACGGGGAAAAGGTCAGAAAAAAATACATTTAAAAAATGTCCCAGGTTTTGGGGCTACCATTGTGTCACCATTCTGCCACCCGCAGGCACGTAAGAGAAACTACATCTTAAGCGCGTGCACTCCTCCGACACACACACACACAGTGATTATTTACACTCTACAGCCCACACAGCACCGCAGGTGAACCTGCTCTGATTGGAGGAGAAGTGACATGTCTCACTGTTCTGGTTGGAGGAGGGGTGCATGTCTCAGTTGTGATTGGAGGAGAGGTGATTGTGTCACTGATGACAGCTGGTAGCCTGTGGGGCACCTGGCATGCTGTTGGGAGGAACTAATGCAGCAGCTACCCAAGGACTCCTGATGACATAGCCTGGGCTCGAACCGGTGACTCGAGGCTGACCGGGGGGGGGGGGTATGCTTTCTGGGAAAAAATTTGCTTGGAAAATGTCAATTCGATTGCCTTTTATTGAGACAATAACGCCGAACGAAGGTTGATCTGCTGGCCAATAATGGATATTGCGCATGAATGAACAAAATTATACAGACATTTGGGGTTTTTTCAATGAATTGTTATTTAGGCTTCTTCAGGCGGGCCACCTTGACTAGAAAGCGCTGAGGGAATCCCTGACAGAGTCTAACAATGATCTGTGAGAGCAACATTGACAATAATAATTATAATAATATTTACACATAGCATGATATTTATATAAATGCATTTATATACAGTCTTTCAGGAGCCTAAAGCTCTTTACAGTGAAATGTACCTAAACCCCACCAATGACATTCCACTGTTACAGTTAAACCATGCATTATATACAGATAGCAGCCAAAATAAAGGCAGCAATTGAGTAAATGAAGGATCCTTTAAACGGGTGCAGTACCGCGATTGTCCAGACCCGACTCTCCCCTTCAGGTTACCCTCCGCCTTCACTTTGGCAGTTACCTGTACCTGGATCAGCTACTAGGCTACATGAACGTGGGTGTTCAGAGTGCTGATTAATGTGTTGTTCAGAGAGAGAGAGAGAGAGAGAGAGAGAGAGAGAGAGAGAGAGAGAGAGAGAGAGAGAGAGAGAGAGAGAGAGAGAGAGAGAGAGAGAGAGAGAGAGAGAGAGAGAGAGAGAGAGAGAGAGAGAGAGAGAGAGAGAGAGAGAGAGAGAGAGAGAGAGAGAGAGAGAGAGAGATACAGTACATAGAGAATTTCAGCCCCAGCCCAGAGACCAACATGAATTATTATGCACCATGTATTAATGCACATCTTGTCGCTCTGGATAACAGCATCTGCTAAATGCTTAAAATGTAAAAATGTAAATGAATGAATAAGGGACTGTGCTGAAGGAGCCACTCTGCCCTCTGGTGGCGAGAACTGTGTAATGCACTGTGTAAGAACACAGTGGCTTGCCGACTGGTCTAGAGCAGGACAGTGGGGATGAGCATCTGAGGTGGGGCGGCGCTTCGGGGACAGCCCTGTACCCTCTTTGAGACTTTTTTTTAATCCAATTTCTAATCCCAATCCTTCCTTTTCTCCCAATTTAGGATGCCCGGTTGTGTTTCTAGGCCGATGCAGTAGCTTCGCTACAGCACTGCTGAACTGCTGGGAGCACATTGTGCGCTCACGCCGCTGGGTTGTCATGGTGACAACCATTACAGGTTACCTTTCTCCTCCGTGGTGAAGGTGTGATCGCTGTGTTCGCCATCTCGCAACTGCCTGCGTAGCTTCATCACGTTCTCGCTGGGGACAAATCCATTTCTGAAAACACACACACACACACACACACACACACACACACACACGCAAATGGGGAGAGTGTTACTATGCTATGAGGGACAGAGGAAACAGTGTCGCTTCAGTCTTAAGATTTGCCCCCAGGTGCAGCACCATGAGTGTGACAGATACGTATCCCAAATACAACATGAACAGTCTATTGGCTTATCAGGGACACATTGTCACCACACCCAGCAGAAGGGAATTTGTGCTGTTCAGGCTCATGAGTCATGTTTTAGTCCTGGCTTGGGTAGGATATTTTTAGTCCTGGCTTGGGTAGGATGTTTTTAGTCCTGGTTTGGGTAGGATGTTTTAGTCCTGGTTTTTTTAATGGTGTTTTAGTCCTGGTTTCAGAGAGGACGTGTTTTAGTCCTGGTTTCAGGTTGGAGATGTTTTAGGGAGCAGACTAACCTGCGCAGGGGGTTAACAATCTGTTGTAGAAGGGTAGTCTGGACCGGGGCGTCCTGCTGCTTGGTGGACTTGAACAACAGGGAGTCCAACACAGAGGAGCAGGAGAAGAGGCTGTGGAGAGGGGACACAGTTTAGAGCCCTGCCCCCTGGAGCCAATAGGTTGTGGGTTCGAATCCCAACAAGAGACAATAAAGCTGTAAACCTTCAGTAAGTAAGGTGCCTCATCTGCTCTGCTTGAGAGTGAGCTGTACTGAGTAACATTTCAAGGAACAGCTTGAACTTAAATCGCTCGGTTTGAACTGCATAGGTGTCAGTGGGAGCTCTTCTCACCTGAACAGCGCAGAGTCCATGTAGCAGGAGTTGCAGTGGCCCTGGATCCCTTTCATCTCGCCCACCAGCACCTGTAGCACCTGCTCAGACCTGAGGGGGGCGACCCTGTCAGGCACCACAGTGCTGAGCGCTCCGTTTCGCTCTGAAACAGCAAACACACACAGTCTGTACCTGTGTGTTTATTGGACAGGCTCTTGGTCAGTCTGTACCTGTGTGTTTGTTGGTCATGCTCTTGGTCAGTCTGTACCTGTGTGTTTGTTGGACAGGCTCTTGGTCAGTGTCCCCTCCCGGTCCCCTGCGGTCTGGAAGCGGGAATCCGGCCGACAGGAGTCCAGCTTGATAAACAGCCCTCGTTTAGGCAGGCAGCTAAAAAAATGCTCTCCTCTAAATGTACCATCACCCACTCCAGTCTCTTCCTCCTATAAGGAGGGAGAGAGAGAGGGAGGGAGAGGGTGGAGAGTGAGCAAGACAGAGTGAGAGAGTGAGTGAGTGAGTGAGTGAGTGAGTGAGAGAGGATTGAAAACTATGAAACACATCTGCAAACATTGCTTTATCCTTTACTGGCATATCAGGATAAACTGCCCTGGAAAAACATTCTAAGTAGGTAGAGTGAACAGCAGACGAGAATTATATTCAGATCCCCTGATGAACAGCAGGGGGCAGCACTGAGTCCACGCACCAGCTCGAGCCCGACTCTGGTTCCCTCCATTCCTGGCAGTTTACCGATCCAGCGCACAGTGCCATACACTGTCTTGCCTTCGTAAAGCTCAACCTCCACCACAGAGTCCAGGCTGAGCTGGCCAGTTTCCCCAGCATCGCTCCACATTCTTGTGGCAGAGTCTGCCCCGTCCAGCTGAGACTTTGAACTGGGACCTGTCGTCAAAACACAGGCACACAAATTTAATAAAAGAGGCTGTTCCCACTGTACCCACATAGAGATGGAGACTCTAAGCTACCGAGAGCAGGCCAGCAACACTCTGTGGGACATACCTGGGGCGAGCAGTTCCTCTTTAATGACAGACTCCAGAGGTATGCTAATGGTTTCACCACTTTCTCCCTTCTCATTCATGTCCTGCAGGGGAACAAAGCCAGAGCACAATCTGTCATGATGAGCCATTACACACTGAGTCATTACGCTGTGGCGTCCCCAAGGGTTGGGCGACACTCACGGACCTTGCAGAGGGCGTAGGCAAGTGTAAGAACACGGAGGAGGCAGTAATATCAGCAACAATTATGATTTATTAAACGAACAAACACAAAACAAAGGGTGGGGTCTTCAGGGGAACACAAAAACATAAAGTCCACAATCCTTGTCTCGTTTGTCAAAGTCCGTTCCAAATCCAAAGCAGCAATCCAGGTCCAAGTTCCGTAATCCAGTCCGTAATCCAATTTCCAACACAAAAAACAAACACACTTTCAAAACTGTCTTTGTATTCTCTCTCTCTCTCTCTCTCTCTCTCTCTCTCTCTCTCTCTCTCTCTCTCTCTCTCTCTCTCTCTCTCTCTCTCTCTCTCGCTCTCTCTCTCGCTCTCTCTCGCTCTCTCCAAACACACCGCACTCCTTCCCCAAACACGTTCCTACTCCTATCTCAGAACAATGGGATTCAGCCCTTTAAATAGGCCTTGCAATGGCCTTCAGCTGGTCGTTAGCTCCCATTGCCTGACTTCGTTTAGGTGTTTCTGTGGTCTGCTGGGAAATGTAGTGAAAATGGCTGCCATGTGTTGGAGGCCAGGCAGCCATTTTCTGGGGCAACCCTTTTGGCTGCCACAACGCACTGAGTCATTACACACTGAAATATTACTCACTGAGTCATTACGCACTGAGATACTACACACTGTGCCATTACGCACTGAGATACTACACACTGAGCCATTCGCACTGAGCTATTACACACTGAGCCATTACACACTGAAATACTACACACTGTGCCATTACGCACTGAGATACTACACACTGAGCCATTACGCACTGAGATACTACACACTGAGCCATTACACACTGAAATACTACACACTGAGCCATTACGCACTGAGCCAGAAGAAAACATGCATACACTGTGCAAACACAATCACACATTACACATTTAGTAGCATTATACCTCTGTGTTTGTTACAGTATTGAATCACACATGGGAATTCCCCCTGCTGTGGGCCTACTGCCGTTTTTGTGTGGTGTCAGCCAATCAGCACTCACCGGTGAAATGACCACGAGCGTCTCATTATCCTTCTCCTTCAGTTCCATGACCATGCCGTTACGGCTGCCATCGTCATTCATAAAGAAGGTCACCCGGTCTCCAACGGCCAGGGTCTCTCCTGGGGTCTGCGGGGGCGTAGTGGCACAGGGTCTGACTCTGGTGAAGGGGGCGAAAACGCCACAGTCCTTGCTGCAGGTGAAGAGCTTCTCAGAGCCATACTTTCCGTCATTACACCCTTTTCCTTTATCTTTCCCCTGAAGCAAGAGAGAAATAACAAGATTAGAAATCACCTTTAAGAAAACACTAAAATAAGTCATGAGAATGTGCTGTGCTGTAAATGTCTCTAACTCACTCTCTCTCACGCACACACACATGCACACACACACAGGATCTCACCTGCAATTCAATTCCAAATAATTTTCCAGTTATGGGATCAGGGTGTCTTTTAGGTATGGTCCCCCCAATATAACGGATCACTCCCTGAAACCACTCCCCCTCCACCTCCACCTGCACCGTCACCCTGCTGCCCTTGGTAAGTGTGAGGGCATGGTCCAGCCCCTTGCTGTCCTGAACAGCCCTGAGCCTCTCCTCTCTCTCACCCAGGGCTTGCAGAAGCTCAGCCTCCTGCATTGTCAGCGGCTGAATGTGAGTGACCAGTACAGAGCTATCCACACTGCAGCCCAGAATCCTGACAGGCAAGAAACTCGGAGTGATGACCTCAAATTTTGAAAGGTAGCGTTTTTCCTCAATATAGCATATGCGACCTGCATCGTAGCCCTCCACAATGATAAAATACATGTGCTTATTTTTGGAGGTCATTGTTCTTCCTGGATGGCTGAGTTCACCACCTGCCAGGGACAAGAGAAGAGGGTAAGTATGTCATGTTCAAACCCTCCTGTAGAATGTGCATAATTACACACACCACGGCAGCAGGTCAGTTGATCTCTCCCTCGCGTCTGATTCCGAACTTCCCTCTCAGTGTTAACTGGTTTTCGTATGTGACGTTATGGGTTGAAATCGCCAGGGAATTACCCTGTACACTGAAGAAATGCACTGACCCTGCCACGCAGTTACCCAGTGGGGGATTAAGTCCTAAACAACATTCAATGTCTTTTTATAAAAATGTAACATAGGGGTCATAATTTGGAGGAGCCTCTTCAAATTGTTCACAGAGAGTAGTCAGAGACTAGCTCGTAAACGAACGTTATTTACTCTGGATTTAACTAATGAGCGTTCGACTTTTTCCAGTATATGTTGCTGCCGGAAAATAATAATAATAATAAACATCTAACTCAGGGGTGTCAAACTCATTTCACATCGTGGGCCACATACGGCCTAGGTAGATGTCAAGTGGGCCGGACCATTAAAATGATACCATACTCTGCTATAAATAACCAAAATATCATGTCTTTCCTTTGTTTTGGTGTAAAGAAGCACAAGAACATTAGGAAAATCTTGAAATTTAATGAACAATCCTTTTACAAAAACATTTCTGAAACACCTCATATTTCCTTAGACAAATGTGCAATTTACTTTTATCATTCACATATATGCATTGCAACTGATCCCACTGATTGTACAAAGGCACAAAACTTTAACAAGTAATTGGTATTTTCTTTGAAAATTCTACACTCATATCTACTTTTCTCCCGTTTGGATAACGACATTTTGGCTAATGAGGGTGTAGCTGGGAGGTAGAGACCAGGGTAGAAACAACGTCGTAACAAGCAGCAGATGGCGCATTGATACCGTCTGCTGTGTTCGGTCTGTCTCAGTGATGCGGCTTGTCTTCTACTCTGATCAAAACAGTGCGAATTGCAGCTAATTAAAAATATTAAATCCGTGTCTTTTATGCATTTTTTCACTTTCAAATTATCCTGCGGGCCTGATCGAACCTCCTTGGGGGCCGGTTCCGGCCCGCGGGCCGTATGTTTGACACCCCTGATCTAACTTAAACAATCAAAGAATATTTATTTTACGAGTACCAGAACTTCAGTCTATGATTACAAAAAATGAAGAAGCAAAAACGAAACTGAATGACTATTAGTTACTTTAAATAGTTAGAACTTTACATTTCGGTAACAGCTATAGAACTACAACGCAGTTGCTAACGTTAGCAAGTTATTAAGAGGTAACATGGTTCGATTTTTCTCGATCGCTAGCAAGCTAGATGACTGGGTTTAAAACCCCAAACCTCAATTGTACGACGAATGTTGTCTTAACAGTATAACCACATACATATATGTAAATTGGCTTACATACAACACTTTGCGAGGATCTGCCACAGCTGCAGTATGCTACATGTATCTACTTCAGCAGATATGTTTATTTTTTGTTTAATATATTGTCCGTTGTCAAAAGAGCTTGCTACTTCCTTTTCGCCTCAATCAGCCGCCTACCTAGTTAGCTAACAGCTCGGATACTTTCGTTATCTTAATAACTAACTGCAATTTCTACGTAGCTAGCTAAGTAGTTAGCGTAACACACTTGCTCAGCTTGCTAACTGTGACAAAGATAAACGTAAGATCCAAATGGCTGTTACTTGTATCTTATGAAAGAATAATGTATTTGAAATTCGTCGATTTGCTCATATTAGCTAGCTATCCTCGGCAACGGACCTGTTCCTGTCACGAAGTAAACATGCACATGTCATCGTCCTCGTCAGTCCACTAGAACACCAACTCCCAGCGGGCATAGCGGAAATATTGAATTGGCTATGATTGGATAGTATCTGTAAACGTCATCAATAGCCGTTTGACAAGACGACTCTGTTTGATGACGAATGTTTTGGTTTAGAAATGGAGGACAGAGAAGCGCTGAAGAGGCAGATCGAATTGTTACAAAGTAAGTTTGAGGCATTTCTAGTAAAATACTTAATTTTAAGTACATTGTTTATATCTATTTCACTCGGTACACATTCATTAATAAACAACCAGCACGTGCCGCACTTTGCTCTTAGTGTATCTTGTTAACAATAGTTATCGAAAAAGACAGCTGGCTAGCAAGCTAGGTATAGTTATCCATCTAGCTAGCTATATATTTATAAGCTAGCTAACAGTTAATGCTAGCTATATGACTGTGATATAAGATGTCATTATTTTGTAAAAGGATTAAGCCCACCAGTTTAGCATGTAGAGAACTGTCTACTTCTTTTACTAACTTACCTAGCCAATGTTTGTTTTTTCCAGAGAGACCTGTTCGCTATTAGATTAGTTCAATTATTTACCTTATGTGTAACAGTGTGTATGTTTAAAGTACAGATCTTTCGCGCTCTGAAAATGTAGTCTAGTTAGTGGTCAATATTTCATATTTTATTTATTTCGTGATAAATGTAAAAAGTCACGGACTGGGGGCTTAGCAGGCTTGCATATTTAACTAGCTAAAAATACACTATTGCGTGACCGTGTGTGATCTAAAGTAGCTCTACACATCAGAACAATATTGTGGGATTTGTCACAAAGTATAGCTTCAATAAGTTGTGCTGGTGTCTGTTTTCTGAGCATCCTTAGTCTGTGCTAGCCAGCTACGAGTGCTCACTGAATGGTTTGATAACTATGCGTGAACTATGATTGTTCCTACCATATACTTATGCACATCTTGTAAGTCGCTCTGGATAAGAGCGTCTGCTAAATGCTTAAAATGTAAAATGTAAAAATGCTGTCAGTGGGCCATGTTCCCAGAGATGACCACCATCTTAATGCACACAGTATTCTTATTTGCCTTTGCGCGTTCTCCCGCTCGCAGATCTCATCAACAAACACAAGAGCGTTCACGGTGATGCCCCATCACGCGGTGCTGAGCGGCAGCCCCGCGGATCCGTGTCTGCCAGGGGTCGGGGCCTCAGGCCTGAGATGTGTCCGTCTTTCCCAGCCCAGACTAGGCCGTACACCCTGCCTCCTGCGGGGAACTGGAGGAAAAAGTACTCCCTCAGCAACAAGAGCACCGCGTCCATCAGCGTTGACCCCCTCAAAGGGACAGCTCCACCCTCTCAGAGGCTTCTGCTCCTGGACGGCTTTACTACTGCAGCTGCAGGCCCCCGGCCTGGCCCCTCACAGGCACCTGCCAGACCTGGCCCCTCGCAGGCACCTGCCAGACCTGGCCCCTCGCAGGCACCTGCCAGACCTGGCCCCTCGCAGGCACCTGCCAGACCTGGCCCCTCGCAGGCACCTGCAACTGTGAGGAGCTCACTACCTGCTCCCACAGTCAGAGAGGAGCCGATCGGAAAGGGTGCTGCCGTGGCCGCTCCTGGGTGTCCCCCTGAAAATTCCGGTCAGAAGGGAGATGCAGGGATGGGCACAGGAAAGGCAGCACGGGCTGGCAGGTCATCAGAGACCGGGCCGGCCAATCCAGGGGCAGCGGACGTAACCCAGCAGTGTGGGCCCAGGGCATCAGGTGATCACCACAGTGCCCTGCAGGTGGAAGGCGTTGCAGCTTTGCCCGGGGGGCACTTGCTCGGTGGTCAGGTGAAGAGCGTGGGCCCGCCTGTGGAAGCAGCTGTACCCCAGCCCAGCAACGCAGGGTCCCCACAGGCCCACACGCCCCGCAGCAGGGGGCAGTCCTCCACCCCACTGCAGCTCAAACCCCGCCTTCGTGGGAGATTGGACCCCGCCCTCAAGCCAGCTGTCACCCCAGGGGCCCCCAGCAGCACGCCTCCTCCTCCTGAGGCACCCCTCGTGTCCAGCCCCCTTTCCAGGTCTATGGTGATATCCAGGACCAAGCCGCGCCTCACCCCCTCTCGGGCAAAGTCCAAGTTCACCTGGGTGAAGGGCAGCGTGGGGCCAGCGGGCGCCCGCCCCCGGCCCTCCAGCACCCCGCCTGCCCTAAACCCCGCCCCCTCCCCCGGAGGCGCCACGCCCCTCGCTAACCCAGGCAGGAAGGCTCCCCGCAGGCCCGCTGCCATTGCCAAGACAACCAAGTACACCTGGGTCTCTTCCTCATCCTCCTCTTCCTCCTGCACTGCCACTCCAGGCTCACGCCTCAGGTTGCCCAGGAAACCCCTCTCCCCCAAGGCACTGGACATGCCCCAGAGGCCCACGGTCGGGGGCGGGACCAGGAAACCCAAACTCGCCGCCCATCACCCGGCCAAGCCCAAGAAGGGGGCAGGGCCGCCGACCTCCCCCCAGGCCCACAGCAGCCAGTACCGCTGGAAGGCCTCAGGTCAGAACCCACCGGGCACAGTCCGGGGCGGGTCAGTGTACCGCTGGACTTCGGAGAAGGAGAATGGCCCCACGGGGGTCAGGGGTTCAGGACCAGCCCCGTCAGAGCCGAGGCCACCCCTGCCACCTCCTCCCCCGCTGGCTTCAAGCTGAGGAGCAGAATGAAGATCATCCGGAGGAGGAGCTCCAGCAGGTGGGCGTGTAGACAGTACAGTAGGCACCGCAGACTCCCTAGAGCAGGGGAGTGAAACTCATTCCATGGTGTATGCAGGTTTATGTTGCAACCAATGCACTGCACCAGGTGATGTGGAAGCAGCTCAATTAGTTCCCCTCCTTGGTTGAAGAAGTGAGCTAATTAGTGAAATCACCTGGTGTAGTGCATTGGTTGCAACAAAAACCTGCATACGCATGGCCCTCGATGGAGTTTGACACCCCTGCTCTTTAGTAACCAGATGGTTAGCTCCACATTCTCAACATTGAAAGTTCAGTGTCTCGAGAAGGTGAAGTGGAAATGCTCCAATTTGATGCATCATGATTATTCGTGAAGGGTTCATGACCTATGGAAATAGCGGTGGCAAAGGATGTTGTGTCTTTGGCCACGCCTCTTCATTAATAATCATATACTGCCATATCACACCTGTGACACTCCTGTTACCAACCAGAACCTCCAGTCGTGAGGAAGCAGAGAAGCTGGAAGGACCACTGGGGCTGGCCGTCTGGTTCTTCTATAGGATCTGTGGTTGCGCTGTCTTTACTGGGAGTTTTAAACTCCAGGGTGCTAGAGTGGCCAGCGTGGCCAGTGTGTGTAGGCCCGGGTGCATTCTGTACATAAAACATAAAACAGTGTCAAGCTTTTTTCAGTTGAGTGCTGAATTGAATGTCCGATTTTTAAATGCACTTAGCGTGGCGGAGAGTGTATGCCCAAGACCGAATCGATGCTGAGTGATGTAAATCTATTACATGCATGACAAACCTAACCACCAGTATTATAGGAGCTATGTAAAAACACTAAATGGCTACAAAGCTTGCAAAGGTCTGACCCAAACTTCTGCGTAAATTGCCTCCTGTCAGCAGAGTAGCCTCTACAAGATGGCTGACACACCAGACTGGCACAGCATATTGACACGCTTAGAGCACAGCTGATTCTCGCACTTCTTGCCATAAGGTTTCATACTATTAAGAGTGCAAGTTATCCATCATTTTGAACCTATTAGAATGCACTTTTCCGCTTTGCAGTTGATACAATTTAGTGTAATGGCACACGTTTGAAGTGCATTTGGAGTGAACCGCCCGGTCCGGACCAAAACGCTCACAATCTCCTGAAATGCTGACTTGGCGGTGACATTTTCTCAACTTGGTCCCGGCATAATGTGCCATTCACAGCAATGTTAAAATAACATAAGCAGCAATGACCGTGTGAACTGTAAGGTCATTGTAAGGGCAGAGGGCAGAGAAAAGGCAGGAGGTTCTCCAGGAGATGAGCTTCACAGCCCTGATGTAAAGCAGACTCATAAGCCTGTGTCCACTGGTTTTCATTTAGCCTCTGCCATCAAGACAACGTGAGCCTTTCAGAAATTCAGCTTCCACAATCAGCACAACAACACAGTTAAGTAGTGCAATAAGAGCTGAGTAGCAGATTAATCATTATGAATCCTCCCCTACCTGCTTGTGTAATGATCACAAGGTCCATCCGCACACCTTTGCTCTCATTCAAAAGGGGGGCACTGGCGCGGTCAGGGTTCAACAGCGCTCTACACGGCACTAAGGAATAGTGCTTTAGCTGGACGTCAGGTTGAACCCCGTTATTGAATGTGCCATTTGGTCTTTTACAAAGCCAAAGGGTGTTTCTGTTACTGATGTTGAAGTGATTGATGATTGATTCTCACCAAATAAGTACAAACCGAATGATCAGTTTATGGGAGAAACCAGAAAGCACCCATCTTTTCTGCTCTCACACTTTCATATCTCCTTCCTTCTGTGAGTGTGCGCCAACCTCCAGTGCACATTTGCCTGCAGCGCCAGTTTATAGCCACTGGGTGGCAGCAAATCAAAGCTAATGAATCGTTTTACGGTCTTTGCCACAAATAGTTTTTCCCCTTCGTGTGGAGGTTGTACTGTAGTGTACAGTACAGAGATCTCCTCTCTCTCTTTCTCTCTCAGAGCAGGCCTGTGCTCCCTTGTTCCCTCTCTCCTCTCACCTCACTCCTCTCTCTCCCTTTCTTTGCAGTGGCGGTGGGGTGGGGTTGGAGCGGAGGGGCAGTCCGGGCATTCTGACGGTGAACAGCCGCTATGCGCTGCGGCGGCGGGCCTCCACGCCTGGGCGGGGCCCTGGCAGCACCAGGAAGGCCCAGGCCAGGGGGCTGGTGTCATTTGGCCGGCACAAGCTGCGCCGCCTCTCACTAACGGCCGCTACCACGCCCGCCATCTCCAGGACAGGTAGGGCTTGGCGGGGAAGGGATTGAAGCATAGTTGGTGAGAAGTGATGTGAGGTGTCCTGTTCCTGTGTGTAAGGAGAGCTGATATTTGGGCCCAATGCCGATAAACAATTTGAAGTATCCTTGTCCGCTGATTGCTGATATATAGACTGATATTTTGTCACATTTTGTCTCTTAAAGACTTTATAATGTTTCAATACCTGAACATTACCCTGTTAATTCTCTCAAAAAGCCTGTACATTTTCAAAATGAATTTCAAAATGAAGCGTCAAATATGTAAAGATGATTTAACTTAAATTAAAATCAAGCAACGTGCGAACAGAAAAGTACTCACAAATCAAGTATTTAAAAAAGAAAAATAATTTTTAAAATTAAAATTAAAATTTAGCAGTGATGACTTGAAGCAAACATCTCCTATAGCCACTGATCAGTCTCTCATCTTCTTTGAGGGATTCTCGCCCACTCCTCCTTACAGAACCCAGCCGACTCAGTGAGGTTTGAGGGCTGTCTGGCATGAACAGCCCACTTCAGGTCCTGCCACAGCATCTCAATTGGATTTAGGTCAGGACTTTGACTTGGCCAATCCAAAACACAAAACGTATTTCTTTTGAGCCATTCTTTGGTAGATTTGCTTGAATGCTTCAGATCATTGTCTTGTTGGAACACCTAGTTTCGGCCAAGTTTTAGCTCTCAGACTGATGGCCTGACGTTCTGTTCAAGAATTCTCTGATATCCCTCAGAATTCATGGTTAATCAATGATGTCGAGGTGTCCAGGCCCAGAGGAAGAAAAGCAGCCCCAGATCTTGACACTCCCACCACCGTGCTTGCCCGTAGGGTTATTTTCATGGTGGGCAGTGTTGGGTTTTTTGGGGCATTTTTGATTGTGACCAAAAAGGTTGATTTTGGACTCATCCGTCCAGAGAACAGACTTCCAGAAACCTTCAGCTTTGTCCAGGTGGTCTCTGACAGACTTAAGATGGGCTTGGTTCTTTTTAGACAACAGAGTCTTCTTCCTGGCTGCCCTTGCATGGAAGCCAGTTCTATTCAGCGTTCTTCTTATTGTTGATGGATGCGCAATGACATCAGGTGTAGTGAGGGAGGCTTTTAGATGTTATTCTTTAACATCTAAAAGGTTGCTTTTTACTTGATTTTTTTTTTTTTTTTTACTCTTTGTGATATTTTAGAAGGACGACCACTTACAGGCAGAGTTGCTGTCGTATTAAACGCTCTCCATTTGTATATTATTTGTCTCACAGTGGACTGATGGAGCCCAAGTCTTTTTTATATGATTTTAAAGGAAATTTAGTTTCAGATTTTTTCCAATTTGGTATCCAATTACACCCGCTATTTTCATGTCAATCCCCCCCTCGTACTATGAGTTCGCTGCCGTAGCCCTGTGACCGGCGGTGTCGAAGGTGAGGCATTGTCTCTTTCAAGACGGCACTCGCCAAGCCGTCGACCATAACTCCGGCACCCCAGAGCCACTCCTGTGCGCAGCGAACATCCTGTCGGCTTCCCTCCCCCTCACTGGGGCAGACAACCAATTGCCACCCCCGGTGGCACTCCCGACCAGAGCCGACTCTGGCACAATGGGGAATCGAACCCCGGTCGCGGTGGCCAGCGTTGAATGTTGTAACCACTGGACCACGTGGCAGGCCCTTGATATGATTTTATATCATTCTCCAGACTGATGTGCACTCACTACTCTCTTCCCGAGGTCCTCTGAGGTCTGCTTAGATCCCGGCATGGTGTGTTTTGCATTCACCCGCATGGGTAATACCGAACTAACCAGGCTTCTTACCTATATTTATGGGAGTGCCACCCAAACTCTTTCCTACAGATCTGACCTTTGATTGGTTAACTTGGTACCCAATTGTGTACCCACCTGATTATACTTACCTACTTGATTTAACTAAGGCAACAGGAGGTTTACTTATTTTTACTCCATATTTTTACTCTGCTGTGCCGAATTTCCTCTACAAATGTATTAAATTGGTAAATATAGACCCTTTAGTTCAGTTAAGGAAAGACTGGTTCTGGTTAAATAAGGACTTTGTGGTAAAAACTCTACATTTCTATGATTGCACAAGGGGTTCACAAACATTCAAGCATCACTGTATGTATCTCCAAAAAGACTAACAGCAGATGCCTGGGAAGTGTAGTCAAACCCAGGGCAGTTTTCAACGATGGGCTCAATTACCCATAATTAGCTGGGAACTTGGGGTTGAACTCAAACCAGCACGCACTGCTCCCTGGGTGAGGGTGGGGGGGACGACACTGTATCAGAGCAGCGCAATGAGGCAGGAATTTATTCGCGCTCTCGGTTTGGGGAGCGTTTTTACAGCTTTTTGTCACTGGGTAGGGCATGTAATTTGTTTTGGAGCCGTGCTGGAATCGGCCTCTCTCATGACTAATTGTTTAAATGAGTTCATTTCAGCGCTGAGCCGTGAAATGAAATTCTCCCAGCCCCGGCTTTGTAGAGCTGAAATTCAGCGATGCCGTTTGCCAGAACGTCCTAGGCTGCCCTCTTTGTGACCTAGACCCCAAAACAATGTTGTCGACTCGTCATCGTCCTCCCCCTCAGAAAATAAAGGGTAAATGTTTCTTGTATTTGTTAGTAATGTCTTTCCCATGTTGTCTGTTCAGCTTAGATGGTCTGACCGAATCACAGAGTTAGCCAGTTCCCTCGTCCGAACCTGGGATTTAGTAATAGTAAGTAAAAGGTGAGATGCACTCTGTGGTTGATAATGTTACGTTTGTATGCTGATCCATGATTGGTCCCAGCTCATATTCCTGTGCTGTTCATTGGTCATTGCTTTCCTGCCTCTGGACTCCCCACACAAGGGGTCGCTGTGGGGATTTCATACGCCCTGTTGTTGTCAGGCTGTGGGACCATGTGTCCGTTTTGCTCTCAAGTATATCTCCTCCTCTGTTCAGTTCCCTAGTTGTGCAGTGTAAGTTATATTTTTTCCTGTTCACTGTGAATATGAATGTGCAGCATGCACTTTTTAAGTGAAAAAGTGGGATTTCTGAGCAAGGCCATTTGACACTGCATCCCTGCAGTCAGTGCAGGTCTCTCTCTGTCTTTCTGTCTTTTTTTTATCCGTTTGTTTTCAGAGTGACTGAGCCTTAAGTCTTTAATGAGCACTGCACATTTACATTTTACATTTTAAGCATTTAGCAGACACTCTTATCCAGAGCGACTTACAAGATGTGCATTAATACATGGTAAGAACAATCATAGTTGGGTGCGTTGGGTGGTTCCCTTTGAGCCCCAGGTGCAGTGTTTTGTGTTGTGTGTTGTGTGTTGTGTGTTGTGTGTTGTGTGTTGTGTGTGTGTGTGTGTGGGGGGGGGGGGGGGACATTTTGCAGGTGGAGATACAGTGGAATGCACGGACACCTGTAGACATTGCGGCCCTCCAGGACTGGAGTATGAGATCCCTACTCTAGAGTGTGCAGAGTGCACCCGCAGCACGTTAAGGTAGAACAGAGAGGAGTGTATACCCCGTGTGGAGTGTGGGCGAGTCAGGTGCGCTGCAGAGCCCAAAGGGTGTCTTTTTGGATCAATGCGTAACGTAAACCCAACTTGGGCACTTTGCGGCACGCAGTACCAGCTCCCTGCAGTAGGGGAGCAGCAGTACCAGCTCATTCCAGCAGGGGGCCCAGTGCCTCCCCGATGTGAGGCAAGGGGCGGTGGGGGTTGTGGGTTGTGGGCTGTGGGGGGATAATTGATTGGCTGGTTCAGCGCTGATGGTGAACAAGTGACGATAGCGGGTAATTTGCGACTTCGGAGGCCCTCATCCACAGGCCCTATCAAGCTCTGCCACTCTTCTCACACAGTAGATAAAAAAGAAGCTAATGCATAATTATCCTTTGCAAATTGGATTGTTTTAACTAACTGTAGAATATGGGCCTGAGCCGATGGAAAGCAATCACTGTTTTTTACAACCCCCCCCCATGCAATTCTGTTACCAACTCCCCTATCTCAGGATAATTGCCTCGAGTCAATGAATTTCAGTGTGCATTAGAAATTCCATCACTATTAACATAAAGCTTTATTCATTGTGATAGCCGAGCGTCTGGCCGTCTAACCATTTCTCTCTCTCTCTCTCTCTCTCTCTTTCTCTTTACCCCTCCCTCTTGCTCTTTTAATGTGCCTCTTCCGCTCAATTTTTTCCCCTCCGCTCGCTCTCTCCTCTCTCCTTTCTTTTAATGTATCTTTCTCTCTCTCTCTCTCTCTCTCTCTCTCCTCTCTCTCTCTCTCTCTCTCTCTCTCTCTCTCTCTCTCTCTCTCTCTCTCTCTCTCTCTCTCTCTCCCCCTCTCTCCCTCTGCTTTAGCGGGTGTAATGATGCAGGCGATCTTGGCGGGGATGGGCGTAAACCTTTACGGAAGCGGAGGAGGGGGTGGGGCCGCCTCTGTTCAGAGCTGCAGATAAGGGAGGCTAATAAAGAGCAAATTGAATTACTAATGATGGGGTCCGCTAGCGTATTAAAGATGAGCTTTAAAAACACACACACACACACACGCACACACACACACACACACACACACACACACACACACACACACACACACACAGCCCCGCCTGCGCTCCTCCAATGAGGGGGGGAAGATGCTGTGGCGTGACTGCTCTTAATGTCCTCTCTGCTGTTTATGCCTGTGATACTTTCCCTCGTCGGTTATCTGTGCTTTAATTTAAAGAGGGCATAAACATAAGTGAGCAGTTAGGGGCGTAATGAATCGCCGCTGAATAACCAAATAAAACGGATAAGCGGCCTGATTGGATTCCTGCAGCGGCTGCTTCAGCACCATCCAGTATCTCTGCCCCCTCTCTCCCTTCTTTTCCCTCCCCCTCCCCCTTCTCTCAACCTCCTTCTTTCTCTCTACCCCTCTTTTCTTCTCTCAACCCTCTTTTCTTCTCTCAACCTTCTTCTTTCTCTCTACCCCTCTTTTCTTCTCTCTTTCCATTTCTGACCCAT
>JAINUG010000187.1:362500-365000 GCA_029706075.1 Aldrovandia affinis
CATGCGACAAAACTTTTGGCCGGGACTGTACACTCAAATGCACACACACTCAGGTGCATACACACACACAAACACAAACACAGGCAATCAAACATACACGCACACACACACTCACACATGCAGACACTCAAATACACACACACTCAGGCGCATACACACACAGGCAATCAAACATACGCACACACTCACACATACAGACACTCAAATGCACACACACACACACATACACTCAAATACACACACACTCAGGCGCATACACACACACACTCACACACACAAACACAGGCAATCAAACATACATGCACACACACACTCACACATACACTCAAATACACACACACTCAGGCACACTCACACACACAAACACAGGCAATCAAACATACACACACACACACTCACACATACAGACACTCAAATACACACACACACACAAACACAGGCAATCAAACATACATGCACAGGCACACATGCATATACACACTCAACACACACACACACACACACACACACACATTCTTCTTCAGAGACACCAACAGGTCACAGTCACACTGAGACATTCTGCTCATTCCTCACTACTTTCTCAGGCCCTACATGTCAGTCAGATGGGCCTGTTCTATCATCACGCACACTCACACACATATATACTCTCTCCCACACACACACACACACACATACACCCACGCATACACCCACGCATGCACGCACGCACACACACACATACACACAACTACACACTCACGTACACACACACACACACAGACACAAACTGACTTACTTACACACACACACACACACACACACACACAGTATAACAGCCGGGTGACTGCTGTATCGCACTGCTGTTGAGCTGTTGAGCAGGCCTGATGTGCTGCTGGCTCACAGACACTGAATGACTCTGGCACATTTCCTTATTCATTACTGTCCTCATTCTTACAAACTCATGCTCACCTATTTATTTCCATTATGAAGAAAGGCAGGCTTCTCTGAGGGATTTCTTACCTTGATTCCACAGCTGTCCCTGTCCGTGATTCATTCCTTAAGCAATCCGAGAGCACCACTGTTTTCACTCTTAATTACTTGCCTCGACATGTGTACATAACTTCAATTTTAAATGTTTTCTTTTGTGTGTTTTCATGCGCATGGATGTAGCTACTGCGCTCTTATTGAAGGATTTCAATAGATTTCAGCTTTGATTTAAGTCTTCAGTCTTACTTCAGCTTCGATTGAATCCTTTGGTCTATTTTCAGCTCTGATTTCCGTCTTGTGATTCCAGCTGTGATAGAAGTCTTTGATTTGGCTTAAACCCCCAGTTCTTTTAATGAATGAAGGCGGCGTGAATCGAAAGGAGTTGGGGAACTGCCCCAGTACCCAGAGGACAAGGCTCTTAATGGGAACTGCTTTATTGAGATACTTCTGTGTGTGTATGTAGTGTGTGTGTGGTGTGTGTAGTGTGTGTGTAGTGTGTGTGTGTGTGTGTGTGTGGTGTGTGTGTGCGTACGGTGTGTAGTGTGTTTGTAGTGTGTGTGTACGGTGTGTTGTGTGTGTACGGTGTGTAGTGTGTGTATGATGTACGGTGTGTGTGTGTGTGTGTGTGTGTGTGTGTGTAGTGTGTGTGTACAGTGTGTGTGTAGTGTGTGTGTGTGTGTAGTGTGTGCGTATGGTGTGTAGTGTGTGTGTGTGTGTGTGTAGTGTGTGTGTAGTGTGTGCGTACGGTGTGTAGTGTGTGTGCGTAGTGTGTGTACGGGTGTGTAGTGTGTGTGTACGGTGTGTAGTGTGTGCGTACGGTGTGTGTAGTGTGTGTGTAGTGTGTGCGTACGGTGTAGTGTGTGTGTAGTGTGTGCGTACGGTGTGTAGTGTGTGCGTGCAGTGTGTTTGGTCCCTGGTGTTGGGCCCTGCATTGTGGCCCCTGGGTTGCGGTGTGTAACTCAGTCCCCCCTCTCCTCATCAAACTGTCAGCTGGCTGTAATTAAAGCCCCCGCTAACTGGACGTCCTGCTGCTCAAAACCCACAGCGCCCGCCAACCAGCATCCAACCGTCCCGCTGCTCAAAGCCCACACCCCCAACCACCAGCATCCAGCCGTCGCGCTACGCCCACAGCCCCCCGCCCAGCAGCGGCCGGGGTGTGGTGGGACTCACTGGGGATGCTCGAGACCAGGGTGGACGCCGTGCTGGATGCTCTGTAGACCGTCGGCCTGGATGCGCTGGAGGGCGGTTCTGTGTGGCTCAGTAGGTAGAGCATGGCATTGGCAACGCTTAGGTTGTGGGTTTGATTCCCACTGGGACCACATGTACTGAAGAATGTATGCATTCACTACTTACTGTAAGTCGCTTTGGATAAAAGCATCTGCTAAATGGCATATATTATTATTATTATTATTGTCATCAAAAGTTCGTACATTAACGAGCGTATGTCATATTCACGTCCGCTCAGCGAGTGCCTTCACTTTGGCCAGTGTCTTTTGATGACATCGCTCCGCCCTGTGTTCGGCGGTACGCGCGG
>JAINUG010000187.1:370000-475000 GCA_029706075.1 Aldrovandia affinis
ATGTGTGTGTGCATATGTGTGCGTGCCTTTGACTCTCCCATTGGCTGTGTCTAATATCTCATATTAATGGTCCAGTTTGATTTGAGGTTCAGTTAAAGTGGTGAGTTGTGATCAGGACCAGCCCACTGACTGGTGGCTCTCGTCCCACAAGTGGTTTTGCGACTTTTTTGTTGGAGGGTGGCTGTTACCATGATGATCTTCAGGAAAGGTCAGCCAATCGCTGGTTCTTTCGACCGCGGGCCAGATGCCGGCCCAAATCGTTGGTCCCCGCGCCCAGCGGCCCGACCCAAAGGGACCAATTAGAGCAGGCCGTAGCCGGGGGAATGGGACTTCTCTGATAACACCTGTTCCACTTCAAACACAGAGGACATGGAGAAACAGCCCCCTCCCTGAGTCAATGTCAGAACAGTTTGCCTGTATGTGTGTGTTACTACATGTTTGTGTATGTGTGTGTAAGTGTGTGTGTGTAAGTACGTTTGTGTGTACATGTTTGTATGTTTGTATGTGTGTAAGTGTGTGTGTTTAAGTACATGTTTGTCTGTATGTGTGTGTAAGTGTGTGTGTAAGTACGTTCGTGTGTACATGTTTGTGTGTATGTGTGTGTGAGCGTTTGCATGTGCAAGTATAAGTTTGTGTGTAAGTGTGTGTGTGAGTGAGTGTTTGCGTGTGTGTGTACATGTTTGTGTGTGTAAGTACATGTTTGTGTAAGTGTGTGTGTGTGTGTGTGTGTGTGTGTGTGTGTAAGTACATGTTTGTAATGTTTGTAATGTGTGTATATTTGCTCTATGAGCAGGCAGTGTCACTCAATATACTGTGAATGTTTTGTCATTCAATACGCTGAAATGCACACATATATGTGCACATGTATGCGCTCACACACGCTCTCACGCTCTTTCTCTCCCCACCTTTCTTTCTCTATTTTTTTTTCAGATCCACATGGTATCTTCTATTGCCAAAGCTCTGATACATTTACAAATGTAACACAAAATATAAAAAACATAAGATGGACAACAACAGTGGACAATTAAGTAATGATTCCAAAAAATATTAAATAAATAATCTCTCTCTCTCTCGCTCTCTTTCTCTCCCTCTCTCTTGTTCTGTCTCCCTCTCTCTCCCTCTCCCTTTATTTCTCTCTCTCTCTCCCTCTCTCTCTCTCTCTCCCTCCCTCTCTCTCTCCCTCTCCCCCTCTCCCTCTCTTACTCTCTTGCTCTCTTTCGGAGGGATTGGTTCAGGGCTCTTGACTCTGACAAGAAGGTTGCAGGTTTAGATCTCCAATGGGACACAGCAGTTGCACTGTGGATCGAGGCACTTAACCTCGACGCCTGCACTGCCAGGAGGAGGACAGATGCGCTCATGGGAAATGTAGTCTGATTGAATGGTTGTGTTATGATAAAGGTCATGTGTCGTTTAGGGAAACATACAGTCATCACTTTGCATGTCTGAGTGCACTTAGACTTTACATGCCTGTACTGATACATCAGGAAGCCTGGGCTACCACCCCTATCCCATGAGGGCTTGTGTGTGTGTGTGTGCGTGTGCGTGTGCGCGGGCCCATGTGCGTGCGTGCGCGTGTCTGTGTTTGTCGGAGTGTGTGTGCGTGTGTGTGTGTGTGTGTGTGTGTGTGTGTGTGAGTGTGAGGATCTCTGTTTTGGTGGGCGCAGCTCCTGAGTGACGGGCGTGGTGACGCTGAGCCGAGCTGTCAGACCTCAGTGCGAACGCCAGAGACCGTCACGAGCGTTTCATCAAACCCGGCCCTCCCGGCCCCCAAGACCGCAAGGTGAAGCTGAGGGTTAATGGGAGGCTGCTTGTTTCATCTCTTATTCATGCCGCCGGTGCTTTTACCTGAAGTCCCAGGGTTGTCCTGCACTGCTCAGTAGGGCTTTGTATCTGAGGCTGCAGGTTAGTTTCCCACGTGGGAAGGTGCTTAACCTGACTGGCTTCAGTAAATAGCCTGCTGTATAAACAGACATTATGTATAAAAAGTATGCAACCTGTAAAATGCCTAAATGTAGATGTGTGGACCGAGCTTAGTGGGTGGAGCCTGATGTGGACAGAGCCTAGTGGGTGGAGCCTGATGTGGACAGAGCCTAGTGGGTGGAGCCTGATGTGGACAGAGCTTAGTGGGTGGAGCCTTATGTGGACAGGGCCTTGTGGGCGGAGCATGGCGTGGGTGGAGCCTGATGTGGACAGGGCCTCCTGGTGTGGGCAGGGTGTAGTGAAGCTGCCTCGGGTGTCTCAAGCGGCTGAATGACGGGGGTGGCCCTGAAGGACCTGCTGCAGTGGCTGCTTCACTCCCTCTTTAATCTTCAGGGTTTGTTACTTTCTGTGCCCTCCCCCCCCACATACAGAGTTGAAACAAATTGAGAAAACGATGCAGTATCGAAGGCATTGTCACACATAAGTGAACCGAAGGGGAAATCCAAGTAGAAGTGAAAGGTGGTGTTAGTGGGAAAGGAAAGCCCCCAGTTCTGTGAGAGAGGATGAAGGCGGTGGAAATGTACTCTGCACTCGACGTTCAAGAACTTCCCATCAGGGTTTAATGGTGTTTAGATCTGGTGATTGGGGGAGCCAATGGAAGGTGTCTGACTTCATCCTGGTGTTCATGAAACCACTCTTGGGTCCATTTAATAGTGTGTATGGGGGCGTTACCGTCTTGGAATATCTTGAGGAAACAACGTTTGCACCGTAGGGTGCACCTGGTTGCCTAAAGTGGCTTCGTATGTGTGCACAGAGGAGGTGGAATGACGCGGTGTAAAAGTAGACGCATGTTTCAGAAGGAGATCGCTGCTCGCTGCCTGGTGTGGGGTTACCGTATTGACGAGGACCGAGGCCCAGGGGCGGAGCCGCGTGACCCCCAGGGAAGCAGGGGGTTCAAAGGTCATGCATTCTTCTCCATCATCAGCTTCTCTTCACTCCAGCGCCCCCTGGAGGGGATAAAACCTGTGGCACATGTGCTGACCTTTAACCCCTTGGTGGGGGCGGGGTGGTGGTGGGGGGCGGGTGCGTAGAGTTTCATAACAGGGAGTTTTAGATCCCACGGGGTGTAGGATCATTTTGTACATGAGCACCAATCAGCATGGTTGTGGGCGGACTTATTCCCTATCGAGGCTAGGGCTCGGGTTAGGGGTGGGGCTATGTTCTTACACCCTGTGGGATGCAGCAGTGACCTTTGGTAACTGGGCCGAGATTGATTTGCTTTGTGGAGTTCAGGTGCTGAAGCGGAGCGGTAAAACAAATGGAGGCCTGGGGCACGGCGGTGAATCTACGGCCTCGCCGGGATTAATACTGCCAGAGCAACACTGCCCCTGTGTGCTTATACTGGCGGCCTAAAGCCCAATCCCCCCCACCCCGACACACACACACACACACACACACACTCCGACACACGCACACTCAGACACACACGCACACTCAGACACACATATACACATACATATACACACACATACACCCACAGATGTATAAACACACACATTCAGACACACACAAACACACACATATACACATATGTACAAACACACACTCAACACGTCAGACAGTTGGGGAAAAACATCAGCAGTGTGCAGGGCAAGGTCAAGTGACGTCTGTGCATCCTGCGCTTCTTCATGTTCGGCCCCGCCCTAGCTAACGGGGGGAGGATATTTCAGGATGGGTGGAGGGCAGGTGTGTTTGCCCCCTTCATGTTTCAGTCCGTCCTTTCTTTCCCCCTCCGACGCTCACAGCGGTGAGGTTAAAGGTTAAATGTCATGCAGGCGCTGTGAATGTCAGACTCGTCTGCTGTCCCCAGCGCTAAATTGGCTCGGGCTGAGAGAGAGAGGGAGAGAGGGAGAGAGAGAGAGAGAGAGAGAGAGAGAGAGAGCAGGGAGAGAGAGAGAGGGGGAGAGAGAGGGAGGGATAGAGGGGGGGGAGAGAGGGAGGGAGGGATAGAGAGAGAGGGAGGGATAGAGAGAGGGGAGGGAGAGAGAGAGGGAGAGAGAGGGAGGATAGAGAGAGGGGGAGAGAGAGGGAGGGATAGAGAGAGGAGGGGGAGAGAGGGAGGGATAGAGAGAGGGGGAGAGAGAGAGAGAGAGAGAGGGAGAGAGGGGGAGAGGAGCAGAGCGGGAGAGAGGAGCGTGGACTGGGAGAGGGGGAGAGGAGTGGGGGAGAGAGAGTGGGGGAGAGGGGGAGAGAGAGAGGGGGAGAGGGGGAGAGAGAGTGGGGGAGAGAGGGAGAGGAGCGGAGGCGTCCCACTCATCCCTCTGCCCCAGTTGCTCTGTGTTTGTCAGGACGAAAGCACGCGGCTTGCTAATGTCGTACTCGGAATTGGGAAATGAGATGCTGGGGACATGTGGGGGAGTGGGGGTGAAATTCTCTGACTGTCAATAATAAGATTTATTATCTGACAGAGCAGTGGGGGCAGTGAAAACGAGAACGCTGTTAGCAGGAATTGGTTGTCAAATTTGGAGGGGAGTGGGAGGAAGGGGGATCAACGGCCCTGCGCCGCTCCCCTGGCGATGACATTATGGGATGATCCCCCCAGAGGAGTCGCCGAGCTTCGCAACGGCAACGCGTCGCTCAGGGTTACGAGACGGGAGCTTCCGGGGGCCGCGCTGACGCGTGCGTGAGAGGGGAGGGGGATGGGGGTCGACAATCACACACACACACAGTCACACACACACACACACACACACACACACACACACACACACACACAGTCACACTCACACTCTCTCTCACACACACACACACACACACACACAGTCACACTCACACTCACACACTCTCTCACACACACACACACACACACACACAGTCACAATGACACTCACACAGTCACAATCACACACACACACTCATTCATACACACACACACACACACACACACACTCACACTCTCACACACACACACACTCTCTCACACACTCACACATTCTCACACACACTCACACTCTCACACACACACACACACACACACACACACACACTCACACACACACACACACACACACACACACACACACTCTCTCACACACTCACACTCACTCACTCACACACTCACACACACACACACACTCTCTTACACTCTCTCACTCTCACTCACACACACACTCACTCACACTGATGCTTATTAAGGGGGACAATTAAGAGCATTGATGCTCAGTAATTCCTGGGCCGTCTGTCTCGCTGCTGAAGTTTGTAAAAACTCTGCCTTTTCGCGAAGCTGGAGAACAGCTCTGTCACCTGGCCTGCAAGACAGCTGAATAGTGATTTTGTTGATCTCACGCTGTGTGCTAGCCGCAGTTAGCCTGTGCGCTGCGTGCTAGCAGGAGTTAGCCTGTGCTAGCCCATGTGTTGTGGTCATGATTACTGTGCGTTGGCTGATCTATGACACTACTGATGGAAGAAAATGCGAAGAAACGACAAAGAAATCCACACTAACCTGCGGAGGCCAGGAGACCGCAGTGATTATAAGGGAATCGGAATCCAGCAGAACTTGGTTTTAAAGAACGGCCAATGCCACGAATGGAACGCGTTCATACCTGGTCCCATCGCAGCGGATGTTTCGGATGTTTGTTCATTTTCTTTGACAGGTGTGAGAGCTTGTTGCACACTACAGTGCCACCCCCCAAAAAAATGGCATAAAAACAACAACACTAACCCATTTGGGTGGAAAATGTTTGCACACGGAGACCGAATCGGATTTAAACTAGCAAGCTGGTCGTGAAACCGACCTAAGACACACCTCGGTGATTGTCACACTCGCTCAAAGAGTGGGCAATAAAACAGACGGGCTGCAGCACATGGAGAGGAGGGGAGGGGAGGGCAAAGCCAGCTGGACTGTGACCGCTATCTGTAATAAATAAATAAGGCGAGCGCAGAGTGCTGGGTAAATAATCGGCGGTGAGTGTGTGCCGTTTCGCAGCGGCATGCTCTGTGTCAGCGCTGGGATGGATGGACCCAGCAGGTTGTGCTGCTTGAGTGAGTCCGAGAGGAGTGGGGTCTCAATCTTTTCAGTAATAGGCCTCTGACAGGAACACACACACGCGCGCACACTCACGCAGGCACACACATACACACTCACACATACACACATACACACTCACACAGGCACACATGTATTCACACACACACACACACACACACACACACACTCACGCAGGCACACACATGTATTCACACACACACACACACTCACACACAGGAACACATACATACTCACACAGGCACACACACACATACACACAAACACACACTCACACAGGCACACACTTCTATTCACACACACTTGCACTCACACACACACACACAGGCATGCGGCTCAACGGCCCTGTCATTAAACAACAGGTAAAGTGGAACAACATTGTGAACCTCTGGAAAGGGAGGGTTGGGGGTTGTGCGGGGGGCTGTGAGAAACAGCGGCTCCTTTGACAAGCCTTATTTGTCATCTGCCAGGAAGCCCCAAACAGCGCTGACTACAATACAGATGACTGCTAGAGAAAAAAGTGACTAGAAGCCAGCCAACTAATCCTCCACACACACACACTCACACACACTCACACACACACACACACATACACACTCTCACACACACTCACACATTACTCACACACACACACTCTCTCACACACACACACACACACACACACACACACACACACACACACACACACACACACACTCTCTCTCACACTCACACTCACTCACTCACACACTCACACACACACACACACTCTCTTACACTCTCTCACTCTCACTCACACACACACTCACTCACACTGATGCTTATTAAGGGGACAATTAAGAGCATTGATGCTCAGTAATTCCTGGGCCGTCTGTCTCGCTGCTGAAGTTTGTAAAAACTCTGCCTTTTCGCGAAGCTGGAGAACAGCTCTGTCACCTGGCCTGCAAGACAGCTGAATAGTGATTTTGTTGATCTCACGCTGTGTGCTAGCCGCAGTTAGCCTGTGCGCTGCGTGCTAGCAGGAGTTAGCCTGTGCTAGCCCATGTGTTGTGGTCATGATTACTGTGCGTTGGCTGATCTATGACACTACTGATGGAAGAAAATGCGAAGAAACGACAAAGAAATCCACACTAACCTGCGGAGGCCAGGAGACCGCAGTGATTATAAGGGAATCGGAATCCAGCAGAACTTGGTTTTAAAGAACGGCCAATGCCACGAATGGAACGCGTTCATACCTGGTCCCATCGCAGCGGATGTTTCGGATGTTTGTTCATTTTCTTTGACAGGTGTGAGAGCTTGTTGCACACTACAGTGCCACCCCCAAAAAAATGGCATAAAAACAACAACACTAACCCATTTGGGTGGAAAATGTTTGCACACGGAGACCGAATCGGATTTAAACTAGCAAGCTGGTCGTGAAACCGACCTAAGACACACCTCGGTGATTGTCACACTCGCTCAAAGAGTGGGCAATAAAACAGACGGGCTGCAGCACATGGGAGGAGGGGAGGGAGGGCAAAGCCAGCTGGACTGTGACCGCTATCTGTAATAAATAAATAAGGCGAGCGCAGAGTGCTGGGTAAATAATCGGCGGTGAGTGTGTGCCGTTTCGCAGCGGCATGCTCTGTGTCAGCGCTGGGATGGATGGACCCAGCAGGTTGTGCTGCTTGAGTGAGTCCGAGAGGAGTGGGGTCTCAATCTTTTCAGTAATAGGCCTCTGACAGGAACACACACACGCGCGCACACTCACGCAGGCACACACATACACACTCACACATACACACATACACACTCACACAGGCACACATGTATTCACACACACACACACACACACACACACACACTCACTCAGCAGGCACACACATGTATTCACACACACACACACACACTCTCACACAGGAACACATACATACTCACACAGGCACACACACACATACACACAAACACACACTCACACAGGCACACACTTCTATTCACACACACTTGCACTCACACACACACACAGGCATGCGGCTCAACGGCCCTGTCATTAAACAACAGGTAAAGTGGAACAACATTGTGAACCTCTGGAAAGGGAGGGTTGGGGGTTGTGCGGGGCTGTGAGAAACAGCGGCTCCTTTGACAAGCCTTATTTGTCATCTGCCAGGAAGCCCCAAACAGCGCTGACTACAATACAGATGACTGCTAGAGAAAAAAGTGACTAGAAGCCAGCCAACTAATCCTCCACACACATACCCTCTCATACACTCACACACACACACACACACATACACTCTCTCACACACACTCACCCATATACTCACATACACACACTCTCTCTCACACACACGCACATGCACATGCACACGCATACACTCTCTCTCACACACACACACACACACACTCACCCATATACTCACATACACACACTCTCTCACACACACACACTCACACACACACACGCACTCTCACTCACACACACACACGCACTCTCACTCACACGCACACACACACACACACACACACACACACTCTCTCTCTCTCTCTCTCTCTCTCACTCACGCACACACACACACACATTCACCCATATACTCACATACACACACTCTCTCACACACACACGCACACTCACTCATACACGCACACACTCTCACTCACGTGCGCACACACACACACTCTCTCTGTGGGCCACGCTCAGCTGGGGTTTGATCATCGGTAAATGTTTGCGGAAGATGAATTCTGCCGCTGATTCCAAGGGGTGTAGCGGCTGACGGATGGGAACGACGACATCACACCGAAGGAGGGAGGGGAGGAGTGGGAGCGAGAGGGAGGAAGGGAGGGAGGGAGGGTGTGTGTCCACCGCGTGTGTTACTATGAGAACGTTCTGTCGCTCTTAAACACTGCGCTGTGGGCTCTTATCAGACGTCCTTAATTGCCTTGGCAACATCACGCAGTGCCAGTGGAGCACCTTGTGACCCTGGCAATTGAAACGGAGAGATGGAGGGGGAGAAGGAGAGGAAGATGCTGTTGGGAGAGGGAGAGAGAAGGAAGGGAGGCGAATGAGTGATTTGGCTCAGCTCGTAGGATACCTTTCTCACCTCTCTCCATCTCTCTCTCTCTCTCTCTCTGTTCTCTCTCTCTCTCATTAAGAAGACAAAGTGTTGTCACCGCCTTGAAGGGTCTGGCATTAGAAGGGTCTGGCATGGAGAAGGCCGAGTGGGAAGGAGAGTAGAGGGTGGCTCTGGAGAAGCAACACCCTTCTCCTCAGATGAGGACCCCTCTCTCTCTCTTTCTCTCGGAATGTTCTCTCTAGTTTCTAGTTGTGTCTGAACGAGGAGAAGGCCGAGTGGTTTGTAAGGCTTGCCGTCTGTTCCAGGAGACACAGGGAGGTCTGTGTGGCTCTGGACCGAAGGCCCAAACACAAACCTAAGTATTAGGTTAGAAAGCAGCAGATGAAGACCCCTCATCTCCAGGAGTGAGGTTTTCCAGTGTTCCGGAATGTTCTCTGTGAAACAGGAACAGCGCCCTGTTGGGCCGTTTGCTCTGAGTTTCATTTGCCATCTCAAATTCCATAGAGATGGCAAATATAAAAACAATCCCTTGTTTCAAGAACCTATTTTATTCTGTGGTTCAGAGAATCTGTAAAATGCCCAATTGTTTTGCTGTTTGTTTCAGTAACTGTTGGACAGGTAACGTGAGGACTGCTTGCAAACAGGACATTTACGATTTCAATTGTACTTTTTTAAACGTTTGACCGTCATTTTTTTGGTTTACAGTTCAAATGTTTAATTTACATCTGTTTTGTTTTTTATCTCAATACGCATCACTCCACCTTGGCGTATAGTTATTATTTTTAAGTTTAAAACTTTGTATGTTTTCAGTCAATACGTTTTGCATTAATTTGACTCCATAATGTTCTATCAGATATACACTACCGGTCAAAAGTTTTAGAACACCCCCATTTTCCAGTTTTTACAGAAATGTAAACGGTTTAAGGCCAGTGAATAACCTGAAATGGTACAAAGTAAGTGGTAAACTGCCAGAGGTTCCAAAAACTGAAAAATAATGTACATTTCAGAGCCCTTTTCAGGAAACAGGTTAACGTGGGTTAACAGTCACTCTGTGCAACTCGCCAACTCTGGATCCAGCAAAAGAGCCGCAGACCATCACGCTTCCTCCTCCATGTTTGACAGTTGGTGTCCTTTCGCCTACTCGACGGCGTGCAAAAACCCTGCGTGATGAACTGAAGATTTAAAAATTTGATTAATCGGTCCATAAGACGTTCTTCCAGTCTCCAGTAGTCCACTGGCAGTGCTTCATGGTCCAGGCAAGCCTCTTTTTCTTATTTTGCCGTCTTAGCAATGGCTTTTTTTACTGCCACTCGACCTGTCAAACCTGCAGCTTGAAGTCTTCTCTTCACAGTTGAAACTTAGACTTCCTTACTTCGACCAGTGTTAAGCTGTGCTTGAAGCTGTTGTCCTGTGAGCTGCCTATCACGCAAGCTGTTTGTTGTGGCTTTGGGTCTGCCAGACCTCTTCCTGTCAGAGTTTCCTCCAGTTTCCAAGTGCCCTTTGATAATGTAAATTATTTTTCAGTTTATGGTAACCTAAACATTTTTTTTTAACCTCTGGCAGTTTACTGCTTACCTTTGTACCATTTCAGGTTATTCACTGGACTTGAACTGCTTGAATTTCAGTAAAAATTGGAAAATGGGGGTGTTCTAAAACTTTCGGTAGTGTATATTATAAGTGTAATATAATAGTATTGACATGTAGACCAGATGTGTTTTGTTTTATCCGAAAGTCTGAAATATGTTGCTTAGGAAATTTAGGAAACAAAATATTCTTAAAGGGGGGGGATGTTAACAGTTTTTAACATTAATTTAACATCTTAATTAATATATATAATTACATAGCTAATAATAATACAGTTAGTTATCATTTAGATAATGATAACTCACAGCTAACAGGGCTGGCCATGCGTAATTAAGACCACCGTTAGCTCCTGTTACGCATTTGTTACATTGCAGTTACATAGTAATAACCACTTGTTGCCAAAGTAGTTACAATGTAACTACACGGGTGTAGATGCAGCTCAATGTTAGGTGTTACTGGAAGTCCGTCTGAAAGCTGTTTTGTCATCTTAAGTCGTGGTGGAGCTGAGTGTCTGTGGAGACTGAACAGTCTGTACCGTGGGGGGGGGGAGGGGGGCGGCCCATCACGTGGGGGAATGTTGTCCCGTCCCGGGAGACCCCCATCCGGACCCTAAATTACGTCCTGTGGCAGCGGACCGACAGGACTCCTGTCTCTCTGCCCCTTTCATTCTCTGTCCTTTCCTTTTCTTCTTTTTCGTCTTCCTCTTTTTTTTTTTTTTTTTTTTTTTTTCTTTTTTTTTTTTTTCTTTCTCTCGTGTGCACGTCTCCCCAAGATGGTAAATCACAAATGCCCAGCATATAAATCTTCGGTTTTAAAATTGGCCTAAAAAGCAGTTCTAAAACGCTGTCCAAATTACCATCCGTTACCCAGCGCGCATATGCGACGTGTCAGGATGCCTGACTCCTTCATAAAGCAACATGAAGGATGAATGAATGAATGAGTATATAAATAAATAAAAACAGGGCCCCTTCTGATGGATCTGTGAGATGATATAACGAATGAGACTTAAAGAGAGAGGGGAGAGGAGGAGACAGCGGAAGTGATTTATTAGCCTCATAAAAATTCATCCTTTGTTATTGGGAGTCATTTTTACATGTGAGGCTTGTTAAAGAACACAGCTGCCAGACAGCGGTGTGTGAGAGCGGGAGAAAAGTTTGCGGGAGAGGGAGAGCAGGGGAAAGAAAGTGAGCGTCTGTCTGTCTGTCTGTCTGCCTGCCTGCCTGCCTGTCTGAGTGCATCTGTCTGTGTGGATAGAGGAATTATGTGTGTGTGTCTCAGGGAAAGAACGTGTCAGAGTATGCCTGTCTGTTTTTGTTTTGTTTGTTTGTGTGGAGAAAATGTGTATGCTTTATGTGTTTATGTATATCTATATAAAGACGGCGTGTGTGTGTGTGTTTGTGTGTGTATTTGTTGGAGATGATGTGTGAGAGTGTTTATTTATGTGCATGTAAAGAAATGTATGTGTGTGTGTATGTGTTTGCGTGTGTGTCTGTCTGTGTGTCTGTCTGTCTGTCTGTCTGTCTGTCTGTCTGTCTGTCTGTCTGTGCGTGTGTGTGTATGATTGTGTGGGGGAGCCATCAGCATAACTGAGCCTGGTTTCCTCTCTGCTGTCCAGCGCTTCACCTTCTGTTCCCCCAGTTGGGGTTGGGGGTACCCTCGTGTGAGGGGAGGGGTCAGTGTTGCAGTTGTGGGGTGTGGAACAGGAAGGGCATAGAATCCAGCACATTGCTTCCCCCTCTCTCCCTCTCTTCCCCCTCTCCCTCCCTCCCTCTCTCTCTGTAAGTGCACACTCAGCAGAAAGAGCTTGTCTCTCCCGTGAACTGGCTTGAGGGGCGGAGTTAACCCCCCTCTCTCAGGGCTTTTAATTAGGAAGGGTAACGACATGGAGCCCTCATTAAACATGACCTGCAGCTGAGCTGAGCTGGCCTGTGTGTGATTGAGAGAGAGAGAGTGTGTGTGTGTGTTTGCTTGTGTGTGTTTGTGTGCCCCGTGTGTGTGTGTGCGCGCGTGTGTGCGTGTGTGTGTGCGCGCGCATGCATGCCAATGTGGGGGGGGGATGTGTGTGTGTGTGTACTCAGTCATTGTGAGGAAAACAGGAGGCTCTGCCTCTTCAGCTCAATCCTGAGGTTGATGAAATACCATCCAGATCCAAGCCTTTCCTGTTTGCATGGTCCAATCACAACGGGGCATTTTGTATGATCAAAGGAGTGACAGTCCTTCAATTATGACATCACTCCTGGCCACAATTGAGACTGGAACGTTCTGGACTGGACTCCAGCCCACGAGGGGCATTGGTTAGTGCTTTAGTTTGAGACACCCCTCAGGAGATCCACTAGAACTCCACGTTTGAGCTGACAGGGCCTGGGACATTGCTGTGGTGAGGGGCAGAGATGTAGAGAACCAAACTCTTTCGCTTTTGCATGCAGTTCCCTCTCTGCTCTGAAAGGTGTGTGTAAAGCCTGACTTTGATGTGTGCTCTTCCTCAGGCCCCTCCTCCTCCTCGTCGCTGGCCCGCCCTGCAGGTCAGAGGGTGATCAGGACCAGGTACAAGATCATCACCCGCAGGGGCTGCACAGGCCCCGCCCATAACGCCCCGCTCAGCCCTGCCCTGGCCTGGAGAGCCAAGAGGGTGCAGTCTGCCAGGTACACGCTGTACACTCTCTCTCTCTCACACACACACACACACACACACACAGAAACACACACACACACACACAGGCACACGCATGCACACCCACACACACACACACACACTTATACACACACACACACACACACACACACACACACACACTCTCACACACACACACACACATACACTTATACCCTCTCACACACACACACACACACACACACACACACTCTTATACACACACACACACTTATACACTGTTATACACACATGCTTTCATACACGTTTATGCATGCCCTCAATGCAGCAACACAGATACACACAAACTACCACACAAACACGTCTACACAATTTCATACACACACATGCATACACACGCACTAACACAGATACACACACACACACACACACACACGCTTACACACATGCACACAATTACACAAACACGCACTAACACATATTAAGACATACACAAAAAGAGGCACACAACAGCGTTCTGTACACTGTTCTGTTCTGAAACAGACACACACACACTCATATCTGTACACTCTGAAAGAGACACACACTGCACCCACACACACACATATCTGTACACTCTGAAAGAGACACACACTGCACCCACACACACACATGCGTACACTCTGAAAGAGACACACACTGCACCCACACACACGCATATCTGTACACTCTGAAAGAGACACACACTGCACCCACACACACACATATCTGTACACTCTGAAAGAGACACACACTGCACCCACACACACGCATATCTGTACACTCTGAAAGAGACACACACTGCACCCACACACACAGACGCATACATGTTATGCCAGTGAGATAGTTCTCAAACGTAGCCCCAAGGCTCTTATAAATGTTGTCTGTAAACGACAACACTTAGCGCACAGACCGGTTGTTCTCCGTGAGTCGCTGGCTGCCGTTCGGTGTCTGCGCACACCTGCAGCGTCGCGCTCGTAGATAGCGGGCCCAGGTTTATGAGTCCGTGTCGGTGTGAATGCTTCCATTAGCATTAACAACGCCATAAAGCGATGAGGAAGAGCGCCGGGGCCCGCGTGTGACAGCACCGGGGGTGCCGTATTTCAGCCCACACAAAGGGGCTCTCCTCCCTGGGGCTCACGGGCCACAGAGTCCCAGGTCGTTAGCTTGCTTTATTGATTTAATTAATACCAGCCCGCCTCTTTAACGACTCCCGCCGCACGCTTGACAATCAGCGTAATTACCGTCGTCAATGCTGGGAAAATAATTACATCTGGAAAACATAATTATGCCATCACGGCGACGACAGATGTGACCAGCCACAACCTCCTGCGGGATATAACGCGGTGTCTGACATCCCTTCTCCTTACTCCTACTCTCCACTCCCCTCTCCGTGTGTGTGTGTGTGTGTGTGTGTGTGTGTGTGTGTGTGTGTGTGTGTGTGTGTGTGCACGTGTGTCAGGTCCCGAGGTGTACAGTGGAAGGTAAAATCTTGTGATCAATGCGATCTGAACACTGCCTGTCCATTCTATCAGATTAACCTTTAACCCGGGAAGGTTAAAGGTCATTCAGCTCAGGGTACAGGCACACAGGCCCTTCCGGGAGTCCTAGGTCAGTGTGAAACAGGCGGATGCAGGTTGTGTAAAGTGTCCCAGCACCACAGATGGCCTTCTGTGGCATTTCTGAGCTTCCGGCACATTACACTTGATGCTGAAGGTGAACTGAGTGTAAACTCTGAATATCTGTTGCGCTCCACTGGAGCCTCGTTTTGAGTCCGAGCTTCTCATAAGAGTTTATATACACACAAACACATCACCCTCAATCTGGTCACTACACACACACTCACACACACACACACACACACACACACTCTCTCTCTCACTCACACACTCACACTCATACACACACACCCACACAGAAAGATTCTCTCACCTTGATAGGAGAGTTTTTTGGACATGAGGAATTGGTGATTGTGAGTCCACACTCTTGGATAGGTCTCACCTTGGGCATCGAACCCGCAACCATCCGGTGTCCCAGCAAACACTCCAGCCATCGGGCCACTTGAGCTCTTCGCCCTGGTTTCACTACCTCCCCTCCTCCCCCAATCAGAGACACGACTCATTTTACATTTTTACATTTTAAGCATTTAGCAGACGCTCTTATCCAGAGCGACTTACAAGATGTGCATTAATACAAGGTAAGAACAATCATAGTTAGCGCACAAGATCAGTGCAGTAATACAGCAATAGACATCATTGCAGGCGTCTGCGTATCATACCTGTAACACTGGGAAAGAAAAGGTTAGTGGGTTTTTTTTTTTTTTTTTCTGAGCAGGAGAGGGTTCGAAAGAGCAGCAGTCCTGGCTGGTCGGGTCTGGACCCCAGCCAACGCTGAGTGAGCACTCACCGGGAGGGGAATGGGTTTTAACAGGAACCATAGTCCTGTGGACACCTCCCAACACTGCTAAAGAACTGACACTGCATACGTACTGCAATAAAGCCACAATCTACAGCCTTCTCACATTCTGAGATGGCTCCCCACAAGGTTTACGAGGGTATATACTCCTTCCAAAATCTTGTCTTTTTTTATTTTTATTTTTTACATATCCTTAAATCATATTAAAAAAGCCTTAAATATTGCCTAATACGAACACCCAATTCCTCAGGAGATTTCATATTTTTAAATTGGTCTCTACAGTGATAAAATGGAGGCCATCTTCCTGCATGCTGCCGGTCACTTCTCGGTTAGCGCTCTCTCCCGACACACCCTCTGCCCTAACGAAGAACGTTAATTTAATTTGCCTGTATTCTTAATAATACATACCATACTAATATGTCATCTCTTTTTTATATATCACAGAGATGTATAGCGCACAAGGAAGACCATTCCCACAATTTATGAAGATAATTTTCCCCACTGTAGATAACTCTGGAGAAATTTACACCTGCGTGCGCCGGGCGTTCATTTAACGCCGTTAAGTGAATGTAATTTCACTCCAATCCTGTATCAGGCCAACGTCGTTTTCCTGCTAATGCAATTCCACCCCCCTCCTCCCTCCTCTTTTACTAAATCATAGGGCTGAGCAGGACAGCATCCACTAAAATGAAGTTAAATTAATTTACTTAATAAGGGGCACAGATGCGTGTGAATCAGGGCCAGATTTATTGGAGTACAGCTGCGCTTTTACTCTGGGTTTTTTTTTTTTTTCTTGTGTCTTTCTTTTCTCTCCCGATAATCGTTTTAAAAAGCTTTGGTGGCGGTTTAAGGGTGCGGAAGTGTGCGGGAACTCCGTACCGCGTCGGGATCGGATGGTTGGGCTGGCACTGTGGTTGGCGCGTGCCGTCCGGACCACGTGCAGATCCCAGAGTCTGCGCAGATCACTACACAGCTGGACACCCTGGAGCCTGACCTGCGCAGACATGGACCTCTGTGTTATGTACACACGATGTACATCGTGTTAAGGACGTAGGGATGTAGGGGTGTGATCTGTGCTGTCCGGCGTTGTGTCAGTGTAGAAGTGTTAGTGTTAAATATTACTGCAGTGTTAGTTTTAAATGTTGGTGTAGAGGTGTTAGTGTTGAATTTGAATGTAGAACTCTTAGTGTAGTGGTGTTACTGTTGAATGTCAGTGTAGAAATGTTGGTGTTGAATGTTAGTGTAGTGGTGTCAGTGTTGAATCAGTGGAGTGTAGAATGGATCAGCCAGGCTGCAGGCTACCCTCCCACCATTCCTGTTAGCCTCGCGAAAGTCGTAACAAGTTTAATTCGTACCGTGGGGAGGAGACCGCCAGACAGGGAGTCTAAATAAGCAGTGCCAGGGGAGGCGTGGTGAGATGGAGGCCCCCAGTCTCACAAACGGCCGCTTCAGCGTCCCAAAGCCCCCGACCCAGAACAAGGCCGCGGTGGAGACAGGGCCCCTTCTTTCTCTTTCTTTCTGTCTTTTATTAAGTGTCATTAAAATGCAATGTGTCAACCATGCGGCCTCATCATCACCCCGCCCCCACCCTCTTTATTTTATAGAGCCTTTCTGCTGTGGCTGTTCACAGCCAGATTACACACAGTAATAAATGGGCGTATCGCCAGCTGTATATCTTTACTGCGGAATAAAACAGCTTTTTAATGTTATGATGAAAGGGGCAGCTGCCTCAGTGCACTTGCAGAGGGTTTGGAGATTACGGGTGTGATGCAGGCGCACAGGGACGGGCCGGTGTGTGGGACCGGACCGGCGGGTCTGTGGGATGGGCGGGTCTGTGGGACGGGCGGGTCTGTGGGACGGGCGGGTGTGTGGAACGGGCCCGTGTGTGGGACGGGCGGGTGTGTGGAACGCGCAGGCTGTGGGACGGGCAGGTGTGTGTGGGTCGGGCGTGGCTGCGGGACGGGCGGGGCTGGGATTACGGGTGTGATGCAGGTGCACAGGGACAGGCCCATGTGTGGGATGGGCGGGGCTGTGGGACGGGCGTGGCTGTGGCTGGGATTACAGGTCTATTACGCCTCTTCTCTGTCACTACAGACAGCACAGGAAGAGAGCACGACTATACCTGGATATGCAGCACTCTAACACACACTCACTGGCATGCAGACCCGCATGCTCACGCACACACACACACACACACACACACGTGCTTTATCTGTATACATTTATACAGATAAAGCATGCTTACACATTCTGTACATGCATACACACACACACACACACACACATACACATACACACACTGACTGACCAGGCTGCTCATAACCTTACGGTACTACGAGTCTGACCAGGCTGCTCATAACCCTACAGTCTTGAGACTCTGATGTGCGATAAGTCAGCCCAACCTCCGAGGGATGTGCTTTGATAATAAATCGATGGTCAGTTACTACTTCCTATCAATCATGAGCTTGTGTAGGTGGCGGCTCCAGTTGGAGGTGGCGATTAGGTTGCAGAAAACTATCTCACAAACTGTAGTCGCCCTCTCCAGACGCCCTAGAGATGGGCTAATGAAATGAGTGATTATATATGGACAAGAGACTCTAGACTTCTATGCTAACTGTGATAATTGTGCTAACTGTGATCATTCTTCTAACTGTTCTCTGCGCTTGTTGTTCCTTATGCTAACTGCACTCTGTGCTATCTGCGCTCTGGGCTAGTTGTGAAATCCTCTGTCGTTTTGGACAGCTCAGCGTGTGGAGTGATGGCTCGGGCCCTGAGCGTGTGGGAGAAGCTGGTCTAGTCTCTCCTTCATTTGTAGAATGTAGATTTTGTGAAGCGGGGGGGTCGGGCCCGGTGACTTATGACCATTCATTTAGCAGAACGCAGTAAATATTGATTCATCGGGGGTTTCAATTCAGGCTATTGTATAAAATATTACAGGGAGTCAGGGAACGAGAGGCTGAGATCCCCATGGCCTGGAGTTCACTGTGGACCCCCCCCAATCAGTCAGTGACCTATACACCCCCTCCCCTAACCCCACCCTGCCCATCCCAAAAATGAGACAGTTTGTGCTCTGCAGTCCAGGAGCTGTCACTTGGCCCCGTCTTTTAACCCTGCCCCACCACAGCGCTGTCCCGTCACGCTGCTAATACCCCCTGAAAGACCCGCGCGCTTTACACACACGACTCACGCGCCTCTGTTTGCGACCCTGCCTCTGTAAGCCCACTCTAATAACCCTGGTTTTACTCCCGACCTTAACGATTCCATCCATAAAGGTGAAAGCCCGTCACAGGTTAATGCTCGGGCCAGAGACCCCCGCCCCACCCCTCCGGGCCCGGGGAAAGTGAGGTGACACCCCTCCCAGCATGCCCTGCTCCTCTCCCCAGTCAGCAGTAATTGGCAGGCGGGGTGATTGAGGGCCCACAGAGGCTCTGAGAGGGGAGAGCGGCCCCCGTAAATCAGCCCCCACCACCAGGAAATAGATATAATCTCAACATTAACTACATTAATAGTAGCAGGAGTTGAATTAAGAAAGCCATAAAGCATAGCTACCAGGGTATAAATAACCTCCCACCTCCTCCCCTCACTCCCCTCTCTCTCTCTCTCTCTCTCTCTCTTTGCCTTTCTCTCTCTCTCTCTCTCTCTCTCTCTCTCTCTCTCTCTCTCTCTCTCTCTCTCTCTCTTTCTTTGCCTCTCTCTCTCGGTCTCTTTTACTCTCTCTCTGCCCCCCTCTCTCTCCCTCTTTCTTACGCTGCTAACGCAGGTTTCATTAACGCATACTCAGGCGTAGCACAGAGGTGTAAGCGTTCTGGATGGTGTGCCGTTTTCTCATTGCTTTTAGAGCGTTCCACACTGAACGCAGATTGTGTCCCTATTAACGCTGTAACACTGTCACAAACCGAGCTCTCTCAACATCGTGAATACACTGCGCTGTTCTACACGGCTCTAACCTGCGGTTACAATGTCACAGCAGCACTCTCACGCCCTTACTGTTTGTTTCACTCTGTCCGCTCCTCTGGTGAACGTTTCCTCGTTGCTTTTATTCTGAAAGTCTTCACAGCTTCAGAGGAAATGGCAAGATGTGTAAAAAGGAGCAGTATTTCAGCAGTAACCTTATGCTGTGCGTGAGCTTACTGATGCTTTTTCTGCAGGCAAATAGACAACAGCAGCAAAGTCCCGTGCCACTCGACCCCTCCGCCACAAAAACAAAAGTCACATCATCCATCAGCAAACATGCTGAACACACAGCTGTATGCACACACACACACACACACACACACACACACACACACACACACACATACCCCACGGTCAGAGCAAAAACACACACACACACACATACCCCACGGTCAGAGCAAAACACACACACACACACACACACACAGCAAACGATCAAAGAAACACACACAGCACACACCCCATGGTCAGAGCAAGCAACACACACACACACACACACACACACACACGTGCACAAACACATACACTTACACACAACAAAAATATAAGTTCGTAGGTGATATTTCTGCATTTTATACATATACATGCATATATTTGCATGTGTGTGTTATGTGTTTTTTGTTTGTGTGTGTGTGCGTGCCTGTGTATGTATGTATGTATGTATGTGTGTGTGTGTGTGTGTGTGTATGAGCATGAGCTTGCGTGTGTGTGCTTGTGTGTGTATGAGTGTGGTGTGTTTGTGTGTGCGTGTTTGTATGATAATAAATCAAATAACCATCAGAGAAACAAATATTACTCGTATTTAATCGTCTTTCCCCATTGTCTTTCTTTCGCTCCTATTTCTGTCTCTCTGTGTCCATCTTGTCCCTCTTTGTCTCTCTTTTCCCCTGCTTTCAATTCTTTTATTTATTTTTTATTGTTATGACACATAAAAAATACATATTGTCAAAGCATAAAGAACAATCCATAAGAAAAATAAGTCCTTTAGTACAACAATAATAGTAATATGTAATATTGCTTCTCATAGGTTTATTAATAAAGTTGTGGTGTAATAAAGAAGCATAAACATGTTATTACCTTTATCACCTCCATTATTGTTTCTCTCCACATCTCTCCCTCTGTCCCTGTTCACCTCCCCAGCTCTGTCCCTGCCCACCCCCCCAGCTCTGTCCCTGCCCACCCCCCCAGCTCTGTCCCTGCCCTTCTCTCCTCTTCCACCTCCTCTCCTTTCTCTCTGTCTCTCTCTCTCTCTCATTCTCTTTCTCTCTCTCTCTCTCTCTCTCTCTCTCTCTCTCTCTCTCATTCTCCCTCTCTCTCTTTATTTCTCTTTCTCTCCCTCTCCCTCTCTTTCTCTTTCTCTCTCCCTCTCTCTTTCTCTTTCTCTCCCATCTCTCCCCCCCTCTCTCTCTTTCTCTCTCTCTCTCTCTCTCTCTCTCTCTCTCTCTCTCTCTCTCTCTCTCTCTCTCTCTCTCTCTCTCTGCCTCTGTCCCTCTCTCTCTTTTGCGATCCTTCATTGAAACTAAATTACTGGTGAAAGTGTGATTCATATATAATAGAGTCCCACAGAGCCACTTGTGCTGTAATGGCATTTCACAGAGGGGTCAATTTCCCATGCACACTGTCAATTATACACACACACTCATGCTCATACACACACACACACACACACACACTCATGCAAATTCAGTCTCTCGTGCATATACACACACACACACAAATACACCACACTCACACACACCCCCACACACACATGCATTATCAGAAGCACACACACATTCATGCAAACTCAGACACAGACACATGCAGACACATACACACTCTAACACACACACACACACACACACACACACACACACACATAGACTCACATATACACAATGTGTGTTTGGTGCCTGCTGGTCATACAAACCCCTGACAGTAAAAGCCTGTTGTGTTGAGAAGAGACCGTTTCACCCTGATGAGCCAAACACTGTCAATGTTACACTCAGCCAATCACGGTCACCGAGTCTGACCTGTCACCCCACTCCTCCTACACTCCCCCTGGCCCCTGCTGCACATAGACACTTTCCCCTGGGTTTAAACATGGCCATGAAACATGACCTTTCAGTAAGGATGTTCATGTAAAGAAGTGATGAGCCTTTCATCTGGGGCTGTTCATTTAAAGGGGGGCTGAGGAGGAAAAGGAACGCAGTAAAACTCCACCAGAGAGGGCAGCCATGATGGTTCAGATCCCGTGAGCCCTGGGGCTGTTCTCTGGCAGGGCCCTCTCAGGGGGTTAATGGTGCAGGTGAGATCAGTCTGGAGTAGAAACAGTTGGAGAGGTTACGGGACGAGGAGCCGGGGGTGACGGGATTAATCCCGTTCACCCTGAGAGGAGGGAGGGAGGGGGGGTTAAACGTGAGCAGTCCAATCAGCACCTCAGGGCCCTGCTCTCAGTCTGTTTGCAGTTCAACATGATGGGACAGCCTGGGGCCCAGGGATCAGGAACTGGGTCTGTATCTCAGTACGGGTCCTGTGTGTGCGTGTGTGTGCGTGTGTGTGTGTGTGTGTGTGTGTGCGTGTGTGTGTGTGTGTGTGTGTGTGTGTGTGTGTGTGTGTGTGTGTGCGTGCGTGTGTGTGTGTGTGTGTGTGTGTGTGTGCGTGTGTGTGTGTGTGTGTTTGAGAGAGAGAATGTGTGTGTGTGTGTGTGTGAGAGAGAGAGAGAGAGAGAGAGAGAGAGAGAGTGTGTGTGTGTGTGTGTGTGGGGGGTAGGGGTTATGGTGATAAATTGTGTGCAGTTGTCACTTGTATTTGGAGCAGATTGGCCGGCGGTGGGCTGTGGACGGGTGGGTAATTTGCTGTAGTGTTTCAGATGGGAGTGGAAATGAGTTTGAAGCAAGAGTTCATGCCTCCCATTAATGAGAGGAGAGACTCTCGCTGAACCAGGCCAACCTCGAGCCCCGTCTCCCCCCCTCTCCCCATTCACAAATGCTCTCGCTCATCCACTGGAGCCCCCCTCTCTCTAGCCCCAGCACTGCGGGTTCAAGTCCCGCATGTGACACAGCGCCCGTGCACTGCTCAGAATGTGTGAGTTAAATGAAAGAATGGATAAATTCAGTCAGAGTGCAGGTACAGTATTAAGGGCACTTTATGAACGTGTCTTGGGTGCTGTTGTCCCTTTAGCAAGATGCTTATTGAGCATCCAGCTATATCACAGTTATATGCAGATTATGGAATGCAATACGATGCTCTGGAGAAGTGTGTGTGTGCACGTGTGTTTGTGTGTGTGTGAGAGTGTGCGCGCGCATGTGTGTCCGTGTGTATGTGCCCGTGTGTGTGCCGTTGTGTGTGTGCATGTGTGAGCCAGTACGAGTGTGTGTGCGCCAGTACGAGAGTGTGTGTGTGTGTGCGCGTGCGTGCCTGCATGTGCGCATGTGTGCTCCAGTATGAGTGTGTGTGTGCGCCAGTGAGTGCTTGTGTGTGTGTGTGCATGCGTGCGTGTGTGTGCATGTGCAGGCGTGCGTGCATGTGTGCGTGCAGGCGAGTGTGCAGTGCGCCAGTATGAGTGTGCGTGCATGCGTGCGTGCGTGCGTGCGTGTGTGTGTGTGTGTGTGTGTGTGTCAGTGTCAGTGCTTGGACTGGGTTGTAGTCCCTGTGCTCTGGCTATTATCTCATTGATTTCCTCCTCTTCTCTTTTCAATTCTCTCCATTTCCTGCTGCTGTCCTTTCCATTACGGGAGCAATTTAACACAGTGCCCTGACACTGGCCAGAGCAAGGGGGGAAGGGGTTGGGGACAGAGAGAGGGGGAGGGAGGAAGGGAGAGAGAATGCATTTGGAGTACAGTCCATGCTCCTGGACTGGTAGGATGACCAGTTTAAAACAGTCATAATGCAGAACAAACATGATGACTTTGCCGGACATTGAGGGGCGGGAAAGGAGTATCAAAATAATGTGGGGGGGGTATGACAACACTACATGTGCCACTGTCCTGCAAGATCTGTCTCCATAAGGTCTTTCTATGAAAGAGACCAGTGTGTGTGCATATGTGCGTGATTGCATGCGTGCATAAGCAACATATTTCAGACTTTCGGATAAAACAAAACACATCTGGTCTACATGGTGGTCTACAATACTATTATATTACACTTATAATATACACTGCCGGTCAAAAGTTTTAGAACACCCCCATTTTCCAGTTTTTACTTAAATTTAAGCAGTTCAAGTCCAGTGAATAACCTGAGATGGTACAAAGGTAAGCGGTAAACTGCCAGAGGTAAAAAATACAAAAAAGAAGTTTAGGTTAGCAAAAACTTTAAAATATTGTAAATTTTTTGGCAGGAAGTACTTTTCTTTTGACTTAGTATGAGTAAAACGTTTGACTGGTAGCGTATATATATACAGTATATACATATATATATATATATATGTGTGTGTGGGTGTGTGTGTGTGGGTGTGTCTGTGGGTGTGGGTGTGGGTGTGCATTTATATATATGTATATGTGTATTTAGTACTTGTCTCTGTCCCCAGGACTTTCCTGCAGAGCCGACTCCGCAGCCCCCAGGACCGCTGGATCGGTGGGGCGCTCTACCGCGTCTCTGCCAACAAGCTGTGCCGAACCACCTCCTCCAGCAGCCCCCACAGCCCCCACAGCGCCCACACACTCCGGCACAGAGCAGGTGAGGAGACACGCCCGCTGGCCACACCCCAAACCTGCTCACATAAACGTCCACATGTTCTTACAACAGATGCATATTTATGTATGTGTATATAGTATATACAGTGGGTTCGGAAAGTATTCAGACCCCCTTAAATTTTTCACTCTTTGTCATATTGCAGCCATTTGCTAAAATCAATTAATTTCATTTTTTTCCTCGTTCATGCACACACAGCACCCAATATTGTCAGAAAAACACAGACTTGTAGAAATTTTTGCAGATTTATTACAAAATAAACACTGAAATATCACATGGCCATAAGTATTCAGACCCTTTGCTGTGACACTTGTATATTTAACTCAGGTGCTGTCCAATTCTTCTGATCATCCTTGAGATGGGCCTACACCTTCATTGGAGTCCAGCTGTGCTTAATTATATTGATTGGACTTGATTTGAAAGGCACACACCTGTCTATATAAGGTCCCACAGTTGACAGTGCATGTCAGAGTAAAAACCAAGCCATGAAGTCCTAGGAACTCTCCATAGACCTCCGAGATAGAATTGTGTTGAGGCATAGATCTGAGGAAGGGTATAAAAACATTGCTAAAGCATTGAAAGCACCCAGGAGAACAGTGGGCTCCATCATTGTGAAATGGAATAAGTTTGAAACCACCACAACTCTTCTTAGAGCTGGCCGTCTGGCCAAACTAAGTAACCGGGCAAGAAGGGACATGGTCAGGGAGGTGACCAAGAACCCAATGGCCACTCTAAGAGAGCTTCAGAGTTCCTCTGCAGCGATGGGAGAACCTGGTAGAAGGACAAACATCTCTGCAGCACTCCCATCAATCAGACCTTTATGGTAGTGGCTAGACGGAAGCTACTTCTGAGTGAAAGGCATATGACAGCCCACCTGGAGTTTGCCAAATGGTACTTAAAGGACTCTAAGAGCATCAGGAAAAAGATTATCCGGTCTGATGAGACACAAATTGAAATTTTTGGCCTGAATGCCAAGTGCTACCATAAAGGTCTGATTGATGGGAGTGCTGCAGAGATGTTTGTCCTTCTACCAGGTTCTCCCATCGCTGCAGAGGAACTCTGAAGCTCTCTTAGAGTGGCCATTGGGTTCTTGGTCACCTCCTGACCATGTCCCTTCTTGCCCGGTTACTTAGTTTGGCCAGACGGCCAGCTCTAAGAAGAGTTGTGGTGGTTTCAAACTTATTCCATTTCACAATGATGGAGCCCACTGTTCTCCTGGGTGCTTTCAATGCTTTAGCAATGTTTTTATACCCTTCCCCAGATCTATGCCTCAACACAATTCTATCTCGGAGGTCTATGGAGAGTTCCTAGGACTTCATGGCTTGGTTTTTACTCTGACATGCACTGTCAACTGTGGGACCTTACATAGACAGGTGTGTGCCTTTCCAAATCAAGTCCAATCAATATAATTAAGCACAGCTGGACTCCAATGAAGGTGTAGGCCCATCTCAAGGATGATCAGAAGAATTGGACAGCACCTGAGTTAAATATACAAGTGTCACAGCAAAGGGTCTGAATACTTATGGCCATGTGATATTTCAGTGTTTATTTTGTAATAAATCTGCAAAAATTTCTACAAGTCTGTGTTTTTCTGACAATATTGGGTGCTGTGTGTGCATGAACGAGGAAAAAAAATGAAATTAATTGATTTTAGCAAATGGCTGCAATATGACAAAGAGTGAAAAATGTAAGGGGGTCTGAATACTTTCCGAACCCACTGTATATATATATATATAGAGTATACAGTGGCTATAATAGGTATTCACCCCCCTTTGGCATTTTTCACATTTTATTTTCTTAATTGAATCCCATTGAGAATCTATAGAAAGATTTGAAAATTGCTGTTCCCCAATGGTCTCCATCCAGCCTGATGGAGCTTGAGCAACTTTGTAAAGAAGAATATGTCCAGATGTGCAAAGACTTCCCAGAATAGACTCACATATAGAGTCACAGCTGTAATTGTAGCAAAAGGTGCGTCTACCAAGTATTACATTAAGGGGAGGGTGAATACTTATGTTATCAATTATTGTATGTTTTCTATTAGTAATTAAGAAAGTTGTTGAGTATTGTATGTTGACCGATGGCAAGAAATCTCAATTAAATCAATTTTGATTCCATGAAGTAAGAAAATAAAATGTGAAAAATGCTATAAATGAATACTTATTATACCCACTGTATGTGATAGGTACATAGATATATGTGTGTTTGTATATTTTTTGTTTCTTTGTTTCTGTATACAGTGGAGATATAGCGTGTGTGCGTGTGTGCGTGTGTGTGCGTGTGTGTGTGTGTGCGTGCGTGTGTGCGTGCGTGCGTGCGTGCGTGCGTGTGTGTGTGTGTGTGTGTGTGTGTGTGTGTGTGTGTGTGTGTGTGTGTGTTCTTCTCATAGCTTTCTCATCTGATCTCTGAGTGCTTGGGGGAAGTGATCGTGTGTATTTGTGTTTATGAGCACTCCTCAGCTTGTCGCTTTGTCCGGGGGGGTCAGCCATCTGAAATAATAAAGTTGTCATCTGTCAGTACTGGCCCGCGGGCCCCTATTTGATCTGTCAGTACTGGCGGGCGGGTCGCTGGAGGTGCCAGATTAAACCAGCGAGAGTGAAACACCGCTCCTCACCACAACCAGAGGCCCGAATTAAAGAGCTCTGCTTTGCTCGTGACTGGGGTTCTGATCTCAAACACTGGGGTTCTGATCTCAAACACCTGGGGTTCTGATCTCAAACACCACAGGTTCTGATCCCCAGTCAGGGATGGGTGTTCTAAAATAACATTCACATTCACTTAAAGGAGGAATCAAAGTGGTCTTGTGAATATGCGCAGAGTTGTCTGTCTGCCCAGCCCAGTACTGTATGACCCCGCACTCACGCCCCCTCACTGGAGAGGGTTTGGACCTCGGCACCACTCATGGTTCTGATCCACTGCTCCAGAGTTCTCCCACGCAGTCGCACGAGGTCAAGCCCTCGGGGGGAAGGGGGACTGTTATTACCGCGGCTCCAGGAAAGTAATCTCATATCCCCCCATGTGGAAAATGTACAGGGGGGGGTCAGTAGAGTATGTCACACGTTTACATCTCCGCTCACACTGCACCTCCTACCTGACCAGGGCTGGGGTCAATTCCATTTCAATTCTACCAATTTAGGAAATTAATTGAAATTCAATTCATGGATTGAAAAATGGCCATAAAGTTCTATGAGGATTGTGGGGTCAATTAGTTAATTGAATTTCAATTCATTTCTAGAATCGACTGGATGGAAATGGAGTTGACCCCAACCCTCAACCTGACACACACATTCGATTCACCTCCTACCTTACACACATGTAGTGCACCTCATGCCTGACACACACCCTTCTCCTCCTATCTCATGCACACAGGCTCCTGTACATAGAGCATTGTATGCTGGGACCCTGAGTTCCTGTACAGAGAGCCGTGCATGCTGGGACCCTGAGTTCTTGTACGGAGAGCAGTGCATGCTGGGACCCTGTGTTCCTGTACAGAGAGCAGTGTATGCTGGGGCCCTGAGTTTCTGTACAGAGACCAGTGCATGCTGGGACCCTGAGTTCCTGTACAGAGAGCAGTGCATGCTGGGAACCCGAGTTCCTGTACAGAGAGCAGTGCATGCTGGGACCCCGAGTTCCTATACAGATAGCAATGCATGCTGGGACCCTGAGTTCTTGGACAGAGAGCAGTGCATGCTGGGACCCTGAGTTCTTGTACAGAGAGAAGTGCATGCTGGGACACTGGGTTTGTCCCTGGTGTAGATGGGAATGTGTACTGTGAGCTGAGTGTATGTGTGCTCTTCTCATGGCTTTCTCATCTGATCTCTCACTTTTCTTCCTATCCCTCTGTCTTAACTCTCTCCTTCCTGCTCACTCGTTCCTGGTCCCTTTCTGTTCTCTCACCCCCCTCTCTCTCTCTCTTAGCCTGTCTTTCATTTATTTATGTCTCTTACTCTGTCACTCCTTCTCCCAGACTGTTATATTTTGATCTTTCACCCTTCCTTCTGTCTCTTTCCTTTTCTTTCTCTCACTTTCTCTCACTCATCCCTTTCTCTATTTTGCTTCTCTTGCTTTCTCTCCCTCTCACACCTACTTTCTAATTTTCTCTCTTTTTTGTTGTGTTATTTGATTTCTCTCTTGAAATTCAATTAAATTCTATTCAGAATGACTTATTATTATGATATACAAATGTATGTAAAAAAAGGTATATTTTGTGTGTATATATATATATATATATATATGGTTGTTGATGGTGCATGAGTAAACTTTGTGTATAAGTGTCTTGTAGTGTTGTCGTTAATGTTGTCTTTTACTATAACATGTTAATTGTCATTGTTCCGCATGCTTAGGCCCAGAAACAACCTCACAGCTAGCCAGTCTTCCTCAGCTTCTTTCTAACGTTCTGACCAAAAAGAATAACCCAATAGGCCCTTCCTCTCTCTCCCTCAGGAAAGTGGTCTGGTCCACAGGAAGTGTGCTCTCCCAGCATGCTCTGCAGGAGCCCGGGAGGGCGGCAGCCATGGCGGTGGGCGCGTGGCCGTGCGGTGCAGAGAAGCCTGGCGATTGTGCGGCAGGCCCGGCAGAAGAAGCTCCAGGAGCGACAGTACTGCATGTACTACAACCGCTTCGGCCGCTGCAAGCGCGGCAGCGACTGCCCCTTCATCCACGACCCCGACAAAGTGGCCGTGTGCACCAGGTTCGACGAGTCCCCGTACACACACACACATGCACACACACACATACACATATAAAAACACACACACACACACACACACACACACACACACACACACACACACACACACATACTGGTGTCCCTTAAAGCAGGGTGAACCAGGTCCACAGTCAGCACTGGCACTCAGCAGAACTCACACACAGAATATGTGTGGATTGGGGGGGGGGGGGTGCAAGTCCAGATTGGTTGGAAGTGAATTAATAACCCGCCCATATCTCTGGCTTGTGTGCCATGATTGGTCCCTTCAGACGCAGGTCGAGTCGCGCAGACATACGCCGTTAAGAGCCCGTTCAGTCCCCCGCCAGTTATCAGATTAAAGTACAAAGTGGGGACCTTAATCACGCTGGATGGAAATGGAAATGGAAATGGAAACAAATCCTTCCCCTCAGTTCCCAGCTGTGTTGATAGGGAGGTGTCCTCCAAAATAAGAGTCCCCCACTTGGCAAACCAGTCATGTAAGAAAAGATACTGAGCATAAGAACATGTCATATTACATATAGAAAAAGGTGTAAGGGAGCGCTGCCTGGGTATGCTCCCAAAATGGCGAAAATATCCAAGAAAACTCTTGCTGCCTGAGAAGGGTTTCCCCCAGCATGCCTCAGTTTTGAACTGTTCTTTAGATCTTGTAAGGACAGAAGAGTTTGCGTTTGGTCCTCACTGGGTAACCTAGGCTACTGATTGGTCCCCGCAGGTTCCTCAGAGGTACCTGCAAACAGACGGATGGCTCCTGCACTTTCTCACACAAGGTGTCCAAAGAGAAGGTGAGTGATCTGTGTTTTACAGGTGTGTGTGCACGTGCAATTGCAATTTGTGCGTGTGCAATTTGTATATATACTGTATACACTCAGTGGCCACTTTATTAGGTACATCTGTACACCTGCTTGTTAATACAATTATCTAATCAGCCAATCACGTGGCAGCAACTCAATGCATAAATGGTCATGGTCAAGAGGTTCAGTTGTTGTTCAGACCAAAAATCTGAATGTGGAAGAAATGTGATCTAAGTGACTTTGACCGTGGAATGATTGTTGGTGCCAGACGGGGTGGTGTGAGTATCTCAGAAACTGCTGATCTCATGGGATTTTCATGCACAACAGTCTCTAGAGTTTACAGAGAATGGTGCAAAAAACAAAAACCATCCAGTGAGCAGAATTTCAATGCCTTGTTAATGAGAGAGGTCAGAGGAGAATGGCCAGACTGGTTCAAGCTGACAGGAAGGCGACAGTAACTCAAATAACCACACGTTACAACAGTTATATGCAGAAGAGCATCTCTGAATGCACAACACGTCGAACCTTGAAGTGGATGGGCTACAGCAGCAGAAGACCACACCGGGTTCCACTCCTGTCAGCTAAGAACAGGAAAGTGAGGCTACAGTGGGCACAGGCTCACCAAAATTGGACAGTTGAAGATTGGAAAAATGTCGCCTGGTCTGACGAATCTCGATTTCTTCTGCGACATACAGAGGTAGGGTCAGAATTTGGCGTAAACAACATGAATCCATGCATCCATCCTGCCTTGTGTCAACGATTGAGGCTGGTGGTGGTGGTGTAATGGTGTGGGGAATGTTTTCTTGGCACACATTAGGCCCCTTAATACCAATTGAACATCGTTTAAATGCCACAGCCTACCTGCATCTTGTTGCTGACCATGTGCATCCCTTAATGGCCACAGTCTACCCATCTTCTAATGGCTACTCCCAGCAGGATAATGTGCCATGTCACAAAGCATCTCAAGCTGGTTCCACGAACATGAGAATGAGTTCAGTGTACTCCAATGGTCTCCACATTCACCAGATCTCAGTCCAATAGAGCACCTTTGGGATGTGGTGGAACAGGAGATTCGCAACATGAATGTGCAGCCAACAAATCTGCAGCAACTGCGTGATGCTATCATGTCTACATGGACCAGAATCTCTGAGGAATGTTTCCAGCACCTTGTTGAATCCGTGTGTGTGTGTGTGCGTGCGTGCGTGCGTGCGTGCGTTGTATACTGTATACCACTGGATGTACAGTCACCTCCTGATTACAGACACTCACGGGACAACTTACTGACATGCAGTTGCACTCGATTATGTGTTTAATAATGATATGTTTGTTTAAAATATATATTTTATTTTTTTCGGAATACATACAGTGGAATTGTAAAGGTAGGTTTTCAGTCTCTTGCGGAGGAGAGGCAACACACTCACTCAAATACATACACACACACACGCACACAGACTCAAATACTCACACACGCACACACACACTCAAACACTTACTCAAACACACACACACATTCACTCACATACACACACATGAACACACTCCCTCAAATACACACACGCACACTTACATACACACGCACACACACACACACACGAACACTCCCTCAAATACACACACGCACACACTCACATACACACACGCACACACTCACACACACACACACACACTCAAATACACACACGCACACACTCAAATATACACACACACACACACACACACACTCAAATGCTCATGCACACACTCGCATACACACTCAAATACGCACACACTCACTCACATACACACACACAAACACACTCCCTCAAATACACACGCACACACTCACTCAAATACACACACACACGCACACACTCACTCAAATACACAAGAACACACTCACTCAAATACACAAGAACACATTCACTCAAATACACACACACACACACAGTCAAATACGCACACACTCACTCAAATATACACACACGCACACTCACTCAAATACACACACATGCACACACTCACTCAAATACACACATGCACACATGCACGCTCACACACACACACACACACACATGTGTGCCCTCTCACACACACGCAAACACTTCACCCTACCTCGCATTGCTCTTGCTGAGTGACCAGATGTCCGTCTCTTTTAAAGGGGCATGTCAGCCTGGTTGGCCTTGCCTGCTCCCTTTCACTCCAGGATCCTCTTTCTCCTTTTCACCTGTCCCATGAATGTAGGTTTGGGGTGGGGGGGACGTGTCTATTCAAACTTGATACTGGAATCGCAGTGGACTGAGGAGCCCCCATCCCCCTCAACCCCCCGAAACCAGAAACAAGACCCCAACCCCCCGCCCCCTCAGTCCTTGGCAGCCGCGCACACACCCTGCACATAAACACATCGTGATATCTGTTCAATCCTGGATAAATATTTCTGTAGCAGTTAATTAGGCAGAAACGATATGATCCAGTACGGTATGATATTGCAGTTAAGGGAGCTCGGGTTCCTGGGCTGTGTTCTTGCCCATATTTATATTTGGAATTTGGAGCACATGGGTGGGATGGGTAGGTGGATGCCCTTAATTACACTCATGTATAAAAAAAATTAAAATTAAAAAGTATATATATATATATATGTTTTTTGTTTCGTTTTTTTATGCAACTGAAATTAGGGGAATTTCCATACAGAAATGACAGATGTGATTAAGATTGTAAATGGTCTTTAACGCATCGCTTGTGTCTCATCTGCGTAGACCGCAGTCGCACCAGGCGCGTTTGCAGGCTGGTCCCCATCGTACTGCACTGCACTGCAGACGCGTTTTAACTGTGGAATATTCTCCAGTGTCACCACACCCACAGCTCTGGGTTTTTAGGGGTTCCTCTTTAATCTGATGATGTTTTCCACACCACCAGCCCCCGCTGTCACCACACACCGGCCTCCCTGCTATGCGATCCTGGCTTGGCCCTGTGTCGGTCTCATCACCTCTCCTCCCCGTCAGAACTCACAGGGCCCTGAACGCTCTTCCTCTATGCCAATCTAGTACAGGTGCGCCACGACAAAACTACAGCTATTTCATATATATACATATATATATATATATGTAGTATAATATTTGTATTTAACAATTAAATATAAGAAATATACAACATAAAAGATATCCCCCCCCCAAAAAAAGGGAGAATACCAACGACAAAAATGTAAAAAACCAGAGATATTAAAATAAATAATATGTAATAATAGAAATGAATAGAAACGAACAGGAAAAAATACAAATATTTAAAGAGGAGCACAACAGGAGCGCTGAAATACAGACCGTGCAATGCAGGAGGACATCGGTGACAGAGTGACCCGCAGTGCATTTTGGGAAATGTAGTGTTTTAATGGATGATGATGATTGATGGCAGATAAGGAGTCATTTGGGAAACGCTGGACTCAGGGCACTCCAGAAGTAAGCAGGGGGATGAAGGAACAAAGTGATGGCACTTATGTTTACATCATTACATTCCTTATTTGCTTATCCAGAGCTGCTTACACAGCTTACAATATTGCATACTATCGCTTCACACAGCCGGATGTTTCACTGAAGCAATTTCAGGTTAAGCACCTTTTACTCAAGGGTACAACGGCAGTGCCCAACCTGGGAGTTGAACCTGCAACCTCTTCTACATTAACCACTGCTCTCTCCGCCCGCCTCGCTCAGATGCCGGTGTGTTCGTACTTCCTGAAGGGGATCTGCAACAACGGCAGCTGCCCCTACAGCCACGTGTACGTGTCCCGCAGTGCCGCCGTCTGCCAGGACTTCATCAGAGGGTACTGCCCCAAGGGGGAGAAGGTACGCCCCGCCCCCATCCGCCACCCAAACATCGATTTCACACTCATGTCACAAAGCGTTCTTTTACACAGAGTTGCACAAGGCGTGGTGCAGCTTACGCGTGTTCACATTGGTAAGTAAAGGCCAACGTGCCCAAGCGTGCACAAATAATTTCAAATAACTTTTTGGGACGGTGCCAAGTTTGAGTATGATATAACGGTATGTACGTACTTCTGTATTTATCTTGTAAAGTTATGTTTTGAGAGCGCCATGCCTGCTTTTTATTTTAATCCAGAAGACTAATTCATGCTTTATTATATGGAATAAATTGATTAATTTTCCTGACAACAACCCCTCCCCCCCCAAAAAAAACTACTACATTTTCTGCCAGGGTCCAGTTCTCACAGTATTGCTCTAAAGCCAAGTTCTGTTGTCACCCTCCCAACCAGGCTTTGGGTGTCCAGTCATGCCAGGGTATATCGGCGAAACAGGCTATCTTTATAGAGCAATAATTTTAACTCCCATGTTCAAGGCCTGGGGTATGCATATGGTTTGAACAACATCACAAATGCATTGATGTGCACATCGCAGAGTGCAGCTCTGTCTCACACCCACCTCATTAAGTGTCTGTCCCATACCTGTTATTTCTACACTGATTTTGAATTTTCTTTTGTCCATCATTCTCCCTCCCTTTCTCTTTTTTCTCTCTCTCTCTCTCCCTTTCCATATCTCTCACCCTTTTCCCTTTGTTTTTTTTGTTTTTTCTAACAGTTGCATTCTCACTCTGTCAGGGAACATTTAAATATTCCAGTGGAAAATGAGACGGTATAAAACAAAAGAGATATTAATATTTATTCTATTAGCGAAAGTGCTTAGTCTCATTTTTTGGTGTGCCACAAAAGCAGTGTCCCAGATATGATGGATAGCAGCCTGTAATTATATATTGGGAAAAGTGCTGATGGAGGCAGTATGGCAGGGAGAGGCAGGCACTCTGGGGTTAACTCTCTCTCTCCTCTCTGGGTAATGCAGAATGTGCTGACGCTCCCCTCCGCGTGGAGCCCTAATAGGCCCCAGAGACTTTGCCACGTTCCTTAAATCAAGTGGAAAATTGTTAACTTGGTCTCATATAAAGATGTTTCATCCACTTCTTTTGTGTGCGTGCGTGTGGGTGCATGTGTCCGTATGTCCGTGCAGGTTTGTGTGCTGTGTGTGAGGGCATGTGTGCAGGTGTGCGTGCGTGTGTGCCTGCGTGTGTGCGTGTGTGCGTGCGTGTCGGTGTGGGTGTGTGTGTTTGTGTGTGCATGTATGCATGTATGTAAGCGTGTGTGTATGCATGTGTGTGTGAGGGTGGGTGTGCATGCCTGTGTATGCATGTGTTTATGCGTATGTGTGCGTGCGTATGTGGGTGTGTATGTGCATGTGTGCCTGTATATTTCTGTCTGTATGTTCGTATGTGCGTGCGGATGTGTGCTGTGTGTGCGGGTGTGCGTGCGTGCGGGCGTACGTGCGTGTGGGAGTGCGTGCGTGTGTGTATGTGCGTGGGTGGGTGTGGGTGGGTGTGTATGTGCATGTGTGCATGTGTGCTTGTATGCATGTATATTTCTGTGTGTGGGTGTGTCTGTATGCGTGCGGATGTGTGTTTGTGCTGTGCGTGCGTGCGTGTGTGTGTGTGTGTGTGTGAGTACATGTGCGCGTGCAGATTTGTGTTTGTGTGTGTGTGTGTGCATGTATGTACGTGGGTGCGTATGCATGTGTGTCATAGGGTGGGTGTGTGTGCGTGTGTATGCATGTGTTTATGTGTATGTGTCTGTGCGTATGTGTGTGGGTGTGGGTGGGTGGGTAGGTGTGTGTGCATGTATATTTCTTTGCAGTGTTTGTGTTTGTGTTTGTTTGTCTGGGTGGGTGGGTGGGTGGGTGGGTGTGCCTGTCACCACTGTCTGTACAGTCCCCAAAGCCTGCAAAGTAGTTAACAACAAATAAGTTAAGTTAATATTTTATTGAATTAAAATGAACAGGAGAAACAAACAGCAAACAATATATGCAATAGTTTAAGCCATACCCTATATGTTTTCAAAATGATACTGCAAACACAAAACGTGAAAATTACACTGTCATATAGTCCTCCCTCATTATACTGCCAGTTACAAACCAAGGGCCAAAGTTGGCGATAAGCAGGGGCCACGATATAATGAGGGTGAGAGAATGTGTTGTAAATAATTATGCTGCATTGTAAGTCTCGCCAACATTGTTCTCATAGCGCCCTGTCATGCGTGGCTAATTCACCGCTCTGACACCAACCAGCCCACTCAAGATGCATAGCAGCACATTAAGCCACAATGGTGCCGCAGTTCAATTCAGCAAACAACGTCAGGGAACGGTAAAAGCAGCAACGATTATATTTGTTTGTTTTATTATTATTATTATTTATTTTTGTATTAATTTTTTTACTTATTGCGAACAGTTTGGATGCTTTCTCCAAATCGGAACGTTTTAGGAGGCGCTGCTTCTTTTGGAACGGGACCATAAAAGCCACGTCCCTCGCTCTCACCTAGGACGTCTCCCGGTACTTTCAAGAAAATAAACTTGGGTGAACTCTTGTTGGCTTCATTTGGCGTTTTTAGGTGCAAAATGCAGAGCCACTCTTTCTTTTCAGCAGGTGTGAAGGTGTGTTTGTGTTCGGGATGCCATTTTCCCTTATGCTTTGTTCTTTTGTTCTAATGCTGGAGCCAAAAAGAATGGATACTAATCATTAAGTCTGACATGGTCCATGGGTAACCTCGCACAGAACGCTAATATGGCTACATGTTAAATCATGCAAGCAGCATGAAGGGATTTAAAATGAGGGGGGTGAGTGATTTATAATGAGGGGGATGAGTGATTTAAAATGAGGGGGGTGGGTGATTTATATGAGGGGGGTGAGTGATTTAAAATGAGGGGGGTGAGTGATTTAAAATGGGGGGATGAGTGGTTTAAAATGAGCATAACAGCCTGTTGCTGAAAGTGTGCTTCTGAGCTTCCACCCCTCCCCCAGGGCTAAGCAGCAGAAAGTGGGCATCTGCGCTCACCCCCCCCCCCCTCAGACCCAAAGAGCTTCACCAAACACCACGTTTTTATGCTCTGTGTTAACCTTTTTCATTAATTTTTTTAGAAATACAAAAATCTCTGTCACCTCAGGGTGATGGGTGTTTGTCACCGCCGTGACACCGTTTGCCGGCCCAGCTCATTCCAGTTCACCATAACCGATCTGGTCATAAGTAGGGCTGGGTATTGGCAAGCGCCTCACATTGCGATTCATACCACAATGCACATGTCACGATTCGACACCTCACGGTTAATCACAATTTCTCTATTGGTCGATGATAACCACATCACAATTCAATACCTCAAGTAATATTGTTTTAATATACTTCAGGACAAAATTGAATCAAAACCCATTGACACCCCATAATACAAATTCTACATTTTGTTTCAGATTTTTCCCAGTTTTTTCTTCTCCCCTATCTGGAAGCCAATTATACCCTCTATTTATTTTGATTAACGCTCCCCAACGAACTCGCCGCCCGTCTCTAAGTGGCAAGATACTCTCTAAGGCCGGCAAAGATCCAGAACTCACCGACCCCCTTTCTGGAGACACCCTTGTGTGCTTCCAGCGAGTCCGTGCCGACCTCCCTCCCCCCTCCCTCAGGAGCGGACAGCCAAATAGCGCCCCCTATCAGGGCTAACGGCTAGGGCCGGGCTGGCAAATACAGATTTCGAACCTCGTCCCTGGTAAGCAGCTTGCACTCGCACAGGACCATCCAAATACAGGTGCGTTAGACCGCTATGCTATCCGCCAGCCCAAGCATGACTCAATTGGAAATTACCTTAACTTATTATTCTTTGTTATTGAGCCTTGAGAAATTGAATGGAGTGGAAGGATCTTCTGCACCTTCAGGTTCAGCAGTTTAAGTAAACACACACATACTGAACAACAGTGTGTAATTATGTCATCTTAACAGAGCAGCTTTCATAAAATGTCAACCCCTGTAATTGCAGTTCACATATTACAGGCATATAAACAATATTTTACAAAACATTGTCAGACCCCGGGCTGAACTCCCACAAAAGCAAGCTGGAGGCAACAGTGGCAACGGGAAAACCTCCATTGGTGGAACAAACAGGAAGAAACCTTAGGAGGAACCAGACCCATGAGGGGGAGCCCATTCTCCTCTGATCGGCACAGGGTCAGAGTTTGTAATGACCAACAACAGTCAAGGAGTCAGTATGCGGAACAATTAGGGACTTGATTAAGTTTCTTAATGGTTCCTTCTGTTCACTTATTTTGGATAGTGAACCGGGGCCTTTTTTGTCTGTACAAATCTGTCTGTAACCACGGCTACACATTCCAGTGAAGACCCCTGTACCTGCCTGCCCCTGCCCCCCCCCCCCACTCTCCAAAAAGAAGAATGGAAAGAAAGGACCTAAAAATAGTGAAGGCTGCCCTTTAATAGAAGAAGAGGCAGGTTGGGTCCTGGCCTGATGTGGCCCTGAAGCGGTGGCTGCTGGGAGATCAGGGTGTTCTTCCCCAGGGGGAGGGGGTTTGCGAGCTTTGGCAGGGTGTTCGGGAGTCCACGCTGTTCCAGGAAACAAGATCTCCCCCTCCCATTCCCCCCCCGTTACCCGCTCTATTTCGGGACCAACCTGTTCCCCCACACAGCACCCCTACCCCATAGTGTGTATAATTAGGCTCTCTGACAGGTGGGACGGATTGAATCTCCTGAAGAATGAAGCTACTAATTCACGCAAATGTAACACTCTCCCTCTCTCCCTCCCTCTCGCGCTCTCCCTCCCTCTCGCTCTCTCTCTCTCTCTCTCTCTCTCTCTCTCTCTCTCTCTCTCTCTCTCTCTCTCTCTCTCTCTCTCTCTCTCTCTCTCTCTCTCTCTCTCTCACACACACACTTGTGCATGCATGCACGCTCACATGCTCATCCAAACTCACACAAACATTTATGCAACGCTTCAAACACTCACATGTATACACGTACAAAACACATACCAGGCACGTTACATATGCATGCATGCGTACAGACACACGCATAGGAAACTCTAAACGCACATACACTGAAACACCCCAGTTACACTAAGACTGCTGTATGTTTGTTTGTGTGTGTACACGTGGGGTCTTTGACTCTGTCCTGTTGCCTATTTCTTGTTTTCGAATTCTGTATAAAATATATATGCATATACTGTATGTGTGGGGTGTGTGCGTGTGTGTCTGGATTCTGACTCTATCCCTCTTCCTGTTTGCTGTTTAGTGTAAGCAGAAACACACCCTGCTCTGTCCAGATTTCTCCAGCACCGGCTCCTGCCCTCGCGGCTCCAAGTGTAAACTGCAGCACCGCCAGCGCACCAAACGCACCAAAACCAGCCTGCACCCCGCCCCACGCAAACGCCCCTGCACCGAGGAAGCCCCGCCCAGGTGAGGACCAGGCCCTGCCATGCCCCATCCCCCACCCACCTGCCCGCCCTGCCCTTACCTTACATACGACAGCCTTATATACCTACCTTACATACGACAGCCTTATATACCTACCTTACATACGACAGCTGTATAAACCTACCTTACATACGACAGCCTTATAAACCTACCTTACATATGACAGCCTTATAAACCTACCTTACATATGACAGCCTTATATACCTACCTTACATACGACAGCCTTATATACCTACCTTACATACGACAGCCTTATATACCTACCTTACATATGACAGCCTTATAAGCCTACCTTACATACGACAGCCTTATAAACCTACCTTACATACGACAGCCTTATATACCTACCTTACATACGACAGCCTTATATGCCTACCTTACATACGACAGCCTTATATACCTACCTTACATACGACAGCCTTATAAGCCTACCTTACATACGACAGCCTTATAAACCTACCGTACATACGACAGCCTTATAAACCTACCTTACATATGACAGCCTTATATACCTACCTTACATACGACAGCCTTATATACCTACCTTACATATGACAGCCTTATAAACCTACCTTACATACGACAGCCTTATAAACCTACCTTACATACGACAGCCTTATAAACCTACCGTACATACGACAGCCTTATAAACCTACCGTACATACGACAGCCTTATATGCCTACCTTACATACGACAGCCTTATATACCTACCTTACATACGACAGCCTTATATGCCTACCTTACATACGACAGCCTTATAAACCTACCGTACATACGACAGCCTTATAAGCCTACCTTACATACGACAGCCTTATATACCTACCTTACATATGACAGCCTTATAAGCCTACCTTACATACGACAGCCTTATAAACCTACCTTACATACGACAGCCTTATAAACCTACCTTAGATACGACAGCCTTATATGCCTACCTTACATACGACAGCCTTATATACCTACCTTACATATGACAGCCTTATAAGCCTACCTTACATACGACAGCCTTATAAACCTACCGTACATACGACAGCCTTATATACCTACCTTACATACGACAGCCTTATAAACCTACCTTACATACGACAGCCTTATAAACCTACCTTACATACGACAGCCCTACCTATACCTACCCTATATACCTACATACGACAGCCTTATATACCCTTATATACGACAGCCTTATATACCTACCTTACATACGACAGCCATATATACCTACCTTACATACGACAGCCATATAAACCTACCTTACATACGACAGCTTATTATAAACATACGACAGCCTTATATACATACGACGCCTTATAAACCTACCTTACATACGACAGCCTTATATACCTACCTTACATACGACAGCCTTATATGCCTTACCTGCAACAGGGGCAGTTTTTGAAGCCGTGAAAACCGCATTCGGCCACCGACCCTGTGATTACACACCCCCAGGGCATTGTGGGAAATGGGGGGGGCTCATTCGCTTTGAGGCATTGTGAACAGGTGTGGGGTTTTGCCCTGCCCTTTCACCTCATAGATGGTTCCCAAGCAGACCTAGGTCAAGTGTGCATTTGAAATACATTACAAATTTAGAGCAAACTCCTGCAAATCTCTAAAAGGTTTCTACCCAAAGTTTACCAAACAAAAGGTAAATTCCAAAATGGGAAATATCTTCTATAATATATTTTTCAATTGTTGGTAATCTGCAGGAGATTTAACTGGTGTCGTAAGGCTTAAAATGTTTCAAATGCTTGTTTGCCCCAGGTGTGCAGGGGCGATATAAAGTGTTGATGTCCCATTCTCCAGGTCAGAGGGGGCAGAGCCAGTGGGCGAGGAGGCGACGCCCTTGTGCCCTGAGAAGCTGCCGTCGTTCATCTCCCTGTCCAGCTCCCCAGAGCTCCCCGAGGGTGACGAGGAGCCCGACACACCCACCACCACAGGGTCAGAGGTCACCGGTGAGCCACGCCCACGTTACACTTTTCTGCACCAGCACTGCTAACACTACAACTTGACATTAACTTAACACGAATGGGGCCCCTGTTCATAGTGTTGTCACAGTAATGGCCCCTGTTCATAGTGTTGTCACGGTAATGGCCCTTGTTCATAGTGTTGTCACGGTAATGGCCCCTGTTCGTAGTGTTGTCACGGTAATGACCCCTGTTCATAGGGTTGTCACGGTAATGGCCCATGTTCATAGTGTTGTCACGGTAATGGCCCCTGTTCATAGTGTTATCACAGTGCCGGCTCCTGTTCGTACAGCGTGTGGTTGTGATGGAAGATCTCCTCGTTTGCCTGGTTTTGTTTGCTTTTCCGTGGGTGTTTTAATTAGGGCCCTGGGAAGCATGTGTGTGACTGACGCTGGTAATAATCGTTAGGGAGGCAATAATATTTTGTTTTAGTGTGAAGGAGGGGCACAGCTGGGCTGTGCGCTGACAGTGTGACGGATGGGAGATTAGAGCGAGTGTCTCTGCTCTCAGAAGCCCTCTCCTCCACCCCCCCCTTGATGGATGGTGTTCCGTTCCCCTCACTCCCCTCGCCGTGACATGCAACGCGAAAAAACTGAAACGGCCTCGCCACACACCCTCTAAGCTCTCATCCTCCTCAAATTAGCTCAGTGTTATCCCTTCCTCCTCCCTCCATCGCATCCCCCTTTTCTCTCTTTCCCTTTATCTGGCCCTTTCCGATGTCCTGAGTTACTTTCACTATTTTGGGAAAAGTGTATCCCCCACACCCACCCCTGAACCTGCGACCCCCTTCCCTGCTATGCCCCCCACACCACCACAAAATAAATAAATGAATAAATAACTCTGGTCTGCTTCTCAGGGGACACAAAGTAAACTACAGCTAGTTTTTGTGTAGTTTTTTAAATTCATTATACAGGGTTCCCACATGTCATGGAAAACCCAAGCCTTGAAAATCATTCTGTCATGGAAATGTCATGGAAATTCCTTATTCCATGTAACTTTTTTTTCTTCCTCTTTTCCAATAACGTTACCGCAAAATGTTTGTTCCCCTGCGACCATTGTTGCCACCTGCCACGGCTATTCTCTCTCTCACACACAGGCACACACCAAGAAAACGTGTTAAGTTAACGTGTCAATGAAAGTAAAGTCCAAGTCAGTTGAAAAAAAAAAAGTCATTAAAAACCTTACATTTGTCATGGAAAATGGAAATTTGATTTGAGTGGGAACCCTGATTATAAATAACTTGCATTATTGTGTGCATGTAAGTGTGTATATGTGTGTGTGTGTTTGAGTGAGTGTATGAGTCTGAGTATGAGTGTGTGCGAGAGAACCCCCCCACACACACACACGAGCATGTCTCTTTTCCCACAGCGAGTGAACCCCCCCACACACATACACACACACACACACACACACACAAGCACGTCTCTCTTCCCACAGCGAGTGAACCCCCCCTCACACGGGGGAGAGAGAGGAGAATAGGGTGAAATTGATACAATTAATAATAGCAGTAATAATAATATGAATAATAAGGGCAATTATAAACGATAAAATTATATATTTTAGGGAGGAACACTGTTGTCATAGTTGCCACAGCAACGATGACAAGTAAACTATGCTCAATAAACTGCTTCAATAAAATACACTAATACAACAGTATTACAGCATTACGAATACAATTGTATTGCATTAGATATACATTTAATATATCTATATTGTAGACACCGATGGTAATGTATAATTATAATTATAAAAGTACAATAATAATTATAAAGATAATAAAATATAACATTTAATACATCACAATAATGCAATTATTATTATTATTATTGTTGTATTGTAGTATTGTATTGTGAATCTCTCTCTCTCGTTATGTCAGATGGACAGACAGACAGACGTGGACAGTAATCTCATTAGATGGCTGTGGCAGTAGAGTGAGGGCCGCAGTTATTTTTGGCGCCGATGGACAGCACATGTGCCCCACCGTAGACACGTGTTTGGTTCTCCCCTGAATTGCACTTGCCCCACCCCCCCACACGTTATTTAACACACAGCTTTATCCAAACCCTCTAACAGCAAACAATTATCACAGAAAGTGTATGGTAGTATGGTATGGAAGCTGTATTGCTCTTCATTATGGTGGCGTACTCTGTCGGCATGGTGACATGCGTAGCCGTGACAGCGCAGTGCAGGGATAAGGGCATGGCTGCCCTCAGCGGGTTGCAGTGATAAAGCGCTAAGCTGCTGAGCGGTGCCAAGATCAGCACACTGCCGAGGTGCTGCTGGAGCATATGTGCTTGGAATGAGCATGGAGGAAACCATTAGAGCGACGCTGGAGCAGCCGGCGAGGTGAGGTGTATAAACGCTATCGCTCTGCCAAACCTCACATGCCCCAGGCTAGCTGCATGCTAACACCCTACATGCCCCCACCAGCTGCCTGCGAACACCCTACCTGCCACTGTTTGCTGCATGCGCACACCATACATGCCCCAGGCTAGCTGCATGCTAACACCCTACATGCCCCCACCAGCTGCCTGCGAACACCCTACCTGCCCCAGGCTAGCTACATGCTGACACCCCATATGCCCCAGGCTAGCTGCATGCTGACACCCCACATGCCCCAGGCTAGCTGCATGCTAACACCCTACATGCCCCAACCAGCTGCCTGCTAACACCCTACCTGCCACAGTTTGCTGCATGCGCACACCCCACATGCCTCAGCTAGGGACTGAAGGGAGATTAGTGTTGGTGCCCTGGTGTCCAGGTGGTTAAGTGTTACTGATGAGCGCGGAGTCGGATACCGTTCGTCACTCCCCCTGTGGCTCGTTAAGGGCGGACAGCAGAGCGCCTCTCACCGCCCTACGTACATTAACCCCGAGGCCATGCGTCAGCGTCAGACACGGTTCCCCCATCGCAGAGCGAGGCCCGATCGCTCAGCGTCCTGCCCCCCTAACAGGGACAGCCCCGTCACCCCGCGCCTGCGTTCTGACCGCTTCATTTCTCCTCCGTATTCCAGAGAAGAAGCTCCAGATCAAGCCTCGCTTCTGAGAACTCTACCGCCCTCCTCCCGGAACCCCTGGAACTCCAGCGGAAATTCCACCCCCCCCTGGGAGCCGTGGAGCGTGTCTTCAGAAGGCCTGCCAGGAGACGGGATCTTCTGGGACTGCGGCAGAGCAACCCTCCGGACACCTGCAGCGGGACCATGTCTGTTAACAGCACCACGTCTCAGGGTGTCAGTCTGTCCCCTGACACAGCACTGTCCTGTTTCACAGATCATCACACCATACCAAAATCACAGATTTTACTTTGCACCTGCCACTTCATCATATCATACAGACCCCAATATCGTACAGTTCACATCACACAACGTTTACTCCGATACCAATATCATACAGATTTTTACTCCTGAGTGATTTTTCATTCATTCAGCTTTATGGCTCCATCTTTTCGTTTGAAGCCCTATTTGTACAAAAGGCAGAGTGAAGTTTTATTACGTGCTGTTGAATAAATGTCATTTTAAAAAGCCTGCTGTGAAGCTCTGTGGGGACGGGGTTGTGTGAAAGTCTGTAAAACGTGGGATAGCCGGGAACGCTAATAAAGATAGCGCCGGTATACCCCCCCTGCGCGGCCGTTGGGTTGCCGGTGGTGACAGAGGGAGTAATGCTCCTGGCCTTGCCAGGGAATGGGTGACATACGAGCAGGAGTGCTTCGGCTATGACATCACCCACAGCTAAATGTGTCATTGGGGGGGAGGGGGCGGGGGGGTGTTAGCTAGTTGGGAAGGGGTGGGAGGTTTTGGACTGTGGGGGATGGATGGGGAGCAAGGGGTGTATTTTTTGCGGGTTCCCACATTGCCCGGTCGTGCCGATGTTAAGAGCATGTTTCTCTCAGCCCCACACACACACCCCTCTCCTTACAGTCGTGTGTGTGTGTGTGTGTGTTTGTTTGTATGTTTGTTGTGGGGCTTGCTGCTGTTAGTGGAATGAGTGAAGAGTTCTTCCTGTCTGCCCTCTCACAGGCCTGGGTCTTATGGCACAGCAGACTGAGGTTAGGCCGTGCTCCGTATTTGTCCACCCTGTCAGAGGCCACAGGCCTGTTTTCACCCAAATCCATTTGACTGCACATATTGGTTAGTAACACGTTTTGTTAAAAGCACTCCAGGATCTGCAGGAGTGTTTTCACATTTTGCCAGCATCTAAAAAGTATTTCAGATACGTGTTTGATCCATGTGTATGTGCGCGTGCGTGCGTGCGTATGTATGTGCGTGTGTTTGTGTTTGTGTGTGTGCGTGTGGGTGCGTGCGTATGTATGTGCGTGTGTTTGTGTTTGTGTGTGTGCGTGTGGGTGGGTGCGTGCGTGTGTGTGTGTGTGTGGTACAGGCCAATCACACTGGAAGGTGTGTGGCATTCACTGCTCACTGGAGTGGAGCCAGGTTCTCACCACAGCACGGCCTTTGAGCCTCCTGGCTGAAGACCCAAACCTTTGAGGCTGGAAAGACCGGCTTCCATGATCACAGCCACTTTCCCACACAAGAGCCCATCGCTCCCTCTGTCTCTCTCTTCATCCCTTCCTCTCTCCCCCTCTGTCTCTCAGTCTCTTCATCCCTCCCTCTCTCTCCCTACATATCTCTGCCTCCCTATTATCTCTCTCTCTCTTCCCATCTGTCTCCCTATCCCCCTCGTTGGCTTCCCCGTTCCCCTTTCTTTCTCTCCCTGTCCTCCTTTCTCTCTCTCCATCTCTCAGTAATAAAATAACAGCAGGGAGGAAGGGAGGAGACAGACGCCAGGTAATGGGGGGCGGAAGAGTTGCTTCTTTCCCTGTGTTGAGCCGGTGCCTGATATTTCCTCCATTAATAAGGGGTTTAGGGGAGGTCGTGTGCGGTGACAGACAGAGGGGTGCGCAGAGCGGGGAGCCTGTTTAACACAGCTGATGGCGCCATTAACACGCCGCTCAAACGCCCTCATGCAAGCAGCACACATCCCACACGGGCGTCCCCCCTACTCATGAGGTTCTGAACACTCACTGAGAGTGTGCTGCTCGAATCCGACCTCATCGCAGCGATGCAGAGCAGGGCCTCGTGGGGACCGAATGCCATGGGCTGAATCCTCTGTGAGAGATGTACATTTCAACGGCCTGAACATCGACGCCTGCCTCGTTTAATGAGTGTTGGGCAAAGGCTGGACTGTCCTGACTGAGCACTAAAGCGCACGGCTGGACACCGTACTGGACGTGTGGCCTGGCCTCCCTCTAAAATTCCCTTTTTCCTGCCCGAATGTCACCTGGTCCTCTGAAGAACAGCCGTCGAGAGTGGAGAGCTGGTCATAGCAGTATTTGTTTGGGAGCAGGGAACGAGACCAGTGTAGCGTCCATTCAGGAGCAACGGTCAGTGTGGAGCAGCCATGAGTTGGGAGCAGTGGTCAGTGTTGACCAGTAAGGTCAGAGCAGTATACTATAATAATAATTTATATAGCACACTTTAAAATACAGAGAAATCTCAAGGTGCTTTACAACAGATACCATTTAAAAACAACAAAAAGCAATACAGATACATACAGTCTAATTGTCCTATACACATAAAATAAACAATACACTTCTTTTTTTTACTAAAAAGGGGGGCTGAAAAGCTGGTATGGGTGTTTGTTGTGTGGTTTTGTGCAATTTAAAGTTTAGTGGTTTGGAAAAGCAGAGATGAAAAGGTGAGTCTTAAGTTGTGTTTTGAAAGTGGTGAGAGAGTTGGAAGTCCTGATGTGATATGGGAGCTGATTCCATAGGCGTGGTGCCAGGGAACAGAAAGCCCGGTCCCCCATGGTGTGGAGGTGGGTTCTGGGGACAGTGAGGAGGGTGGAGGTGAAAGAGCTGGATCTGAGGGCTCGTGTAGTTATCTGGGGAGTGAGAAGATTTTGAAGGTAGGATAGGGCTGTTTCCAGTGATGGTTTTGAAGGTGTGGAGAATAATTTTTAAATTGATCCGAAATTCAACAGGTAGCCAGTGAAGAGTGGCCAGAATTGGGGTGATGTGGTTTGATTTTCTTGTCCTGGTGAGAATACGGATGGCACTGTTTTGTACGTACTGTAGGCGTTGAGTGGTTTTTTGATGATCGTAATCTAGCAATGTTTTTGAGATGAAATAATTAGTTTTTGCAAATGCTGTTGATGTGGGCTTCAAAGGAAAGTGCAGAATCAAACTTAACTCCAAGATTAGTGACTATGGCAGAGAGGAGAATGGAATGTCCATTAACTGAGATAAGTAGGTTGCCAGCCTTTTTGGTTTGGTGTGGTATACTAGGGGGCTATGTGTCTAATAATTCAGTCACAGGTTGCATTTGGAGGGAAACGCACTGCAGTACTGTATTAAGTCAAGCATACAGAAATGAAACTCGGCCATCTCGGCTCAACTGCACACCCTCCCTGCCTCTCAAACACTTGGCGCTTGGCTGCATAGCGCCCCCTAACTGCCAAGCTCTGGCATCGGCTCATTCTGAGAACAACCTCACTCAAATTACAACATCTTCTCTTTATTCTTCCCCTTCTCCTCCTCAGTGGATGCCCTGTCCCAGCTGTAGGCTCACATAGCTGGATTACTACAGCTCAGGTAATTTAACTCACTCAAGGGCACAGCTAGTCCCCACAATCCACAGATGCCAATCTATAAATCTACACTACGTTTAGCTGTGCTCTCTGTCCCACCACCCTCATTAACCTTTTGAGGAGTGAGATTTTTGAGGGTTCTAGTTCCATTCTGGAATTTTAGTTCTTTGAGGATGCCCTTTATGATGTCATCAATTATAATCAACTAAGAATGTTGCAGCATGTTCTAGAATAAACACCATAGTGTAACAGCACTATGTGGCCTGTAGGGAGTAAAATTAGTCACTGGCTGTCTCCTGTAGTACTCTGTGTGGCCTGTAGGGAGTAAAATGGTCACTGTCTAACCTGTAGTACTGTGTATAGTCTGTAGGGTGTAAAATAGTCACTGGCTCTCCTGTAGTACTGTGTGTGGTTTGTAGGGTGTAAAATAGTCACTGTCTCTCCTGTAGTACTATGTGTAGTCTGTAGGGTGTAAAATAGTCACTATCTCTCTCCTGTAGTACTGTGTGTGTGGCCTGTAGGGTTTTAAATGGTCATTGGTGTTTTCCTGTAGTACTGTGTGTGGCCTGTATGGTAAAAAAAAAAGTCACTGGTGCTCTCCTTTGGGGATTGAGGGATGGGTAGAGGTTATTGGGTTTTTTTGTGAATCTTCAGCAATTTATTTTATTCTGACAGTATTTGTGTTGCAAATATGTCTGCATGGTAATGCAGCTGGCTGGCTTCTCTCTATCCCTGCGTTCTGCATTTTTGGATTCAGAGGGAGAAGGGGTTTAAGCGGGAGGTGACTTTTTTGAAAAGATGTGAAAGATGTGGAGAAGGAGATATTGGGACACCCCCCCCCCCGAGCTCAAGGACGCAAAGAGCCAGAGACGGACGCATCTTGCCGCACGTCTAAACCTCAACCAGAGCTGCTGAGCTCTGCAAACTCTAATTAAGATCAATATTTCAATTTTTTTTTGTAAAAGCACGAGTGAGAGAGACAGAAAGAGGGAGGAGATGAGGAGAGTAAAAAAATGTGAAAAAAAACTGCCGAGCCTCCCCGTCTTCCTCGGAGAATCTCATTGAAACAAAAAAGGTCAACTGTAATTTTTCTTCCTCAATACATTGCAGCAGCATAAAAAAGACAAACTTATTATAGCTCAGCAAAGAGCCTGTCCCATCAATAAAGATCACGCTTTCTCTGAGAGCGGTAATTCATTAGTTTCTCTACCTCCCTCTCTTTCTCTTTCTCTCTCTCTCTCTCACACTTACTCTGCATCTCTCATTCTGTCAAAGTCAGTGTCTGCGCAGCTGCATCTAGATGTGCACAGTCCAATTCACACTATGCAGATCTGCAGACGCACTGTCCTCCACTGCACCAGGGGGCAGTGCTTGCATTTGAAGGCAATTTGGGGCGGGGGGGGGGATGTAAGCCCGCAGGGCGCTCCTTACCTGGACCGTCCTCTGGGACAGAGCCCAAATAGCCTTGACGAAGGACTGGATCTGGCAAAACCAGAACCGTGCTTCCACACTCCTGCCACTGCTATTCCAAAGGGCGAAATGAGTGGAGATCGTTGAAATGAGACCTGCAACCACAGACTCTATAGGCTCAGCAGGTACACACATTCTGTGTTCCTTCCCTCTGCTTCATGGTGACAGAAGGTTCCGGTTGGTAATGGCAACTTCCGGTGCTCTTTTTACATTTTAGACATATAGCAGACGCTATGGGTGTGTGTCTGTGTGTGCATATATATATATACACTATATGGCCAAAGGTCAGTGGACACCTGACCATCACACCTATATGAGCTTGTTGGACATCCCATTCTAAAACCATGGGCATTAATATGGAGTTGGACCCCCCTTTGCAGCTATGACAGCTGCCACTCTTCTGGGAAGGCTTTCCACAAGATTTTGGACTGTGTCTGTGGGAATTTGTGCCCATTCAGCCAAAAGAGCATCTGTGAGGTCAGGCACTCATGTTGGTCGAGAAGGCCTGGCTCGCAATCAGCGTTCTAATTCCTCCCAAAGGTGTTCAATGGGGTTGAGGTCAGGGCTCTGTGCAGACCAATCGAGTTCCTCCACACCAAACTCGTCGAACCATGCCTTTATGGACCTTGCTTTGTGCACAGGGGCACAGTCATGCTGGAACAGCAAAGGGCCTTCCCAAACTGTTGCCACCAATTGGCTAAGATGTCCTGGCATTAAGAATACCCTTCACTGGAACTAAATCCCAAACCCTGAGAAACAGCCCCAGACCATTATCCCTCCTCCACCAAACTTTACAGTAGGCACTATGCATTCCGGAAGGTAGCATTCTCCTGGCATCCGCCAAACCCAGATTCATCCATCAGACTGCCAGATAGTGAAGCGTGATTCATCACTCTAAAGAACACGTTTCCACTGCTCCAGAGTCCAGTTGCGGCGTGCTTTACATCACTCCAACTGATGCTTGGCATTGTGCATGGTGATGTGAGGCTTGTGTGCAGCTGCTCAGCCATGGAAACCCATTCCATGAAGCTCCCGTCGCACATTTCTTGTGCTGATGGTGCTTCCAGAGGCAGTTTGGTACTCTGTAGTGAGTGATGCAGCAGATGATAGGTGATTTTTACGCGCTCTGCGCTTCACCACTCAACGGCCCCGCTCTGTGAGTTTGCGTGGTCTACCGAGCTGTTATTGCTCCTAGGCGCTTCCATTTCACAATAATAGCACTTACAGTTGACCGGGGTACATCTAGTAGGGCAGAAATTTCACGAACTGACTTGTGGCAAATGTGACATCCTATGACAGTGCCGCGTTTAAAGTCACTGAGCTCTTTACGAACCATTCTGAATTTGAAATGTTTGTCTGTGGAGATTGCATGGCTATGTGCTGGATTTTATGCACCTGTTGGCAATGGGTGTGGCTGAAACATCTGAACTCAATAATTAGTAGTGGTGTCCACTGACTTTTGGCCATATAGTGTATATATATATATATATATATACAGTGGGGAAAATAAGTATTTCACCCCTGCTGATTTTGTGAGTTTGCCCCCTTACAAAGAAAGGAACGGTCTATAATTTTCATGGTAGGTTCATCTTAACAGTGAGAGACAGAATATTTAAAAAAAATCCCAGAAAATTACATTATATGAATTTAAACATTTATTTGTGTTTTATTGAGGAAAATAAGTATTTCACCCCTAGCAAAACATGACTCAGTACTTGGTGGAGAAACCCTTGTTGGCAAGCACAGCGGTCAGGCGTTTCTTGTAGTTGGTCACCAAGTTTGCGCAGATCCCAGGAGGGATTTTGGCCCACTCCTCTTTGCAGATCCTCTCCAAATCCTTAGAAATCCATTTTCAGTGTCCTGGCTGAGGAAGGAGGTTCTCACGCAAGATTTCCCGGTACATGGCCCCATTCATCCTCCCCTCGATCCGGTGAAGTCGTCCTGTGCCCTTAGCAGAGAAACAGCCCCAAAGCATAATGTTTCCACCGCCATGCTTGACGGTGGGGATGGTGTTCTTGGGGTCCAAGGCAGCTTTTTCTTCCTCCAAACACGGCGAGTCGAGTTGATGCCAAAGAGCTCGATTTTAGTCTCATCTGACCACAGCACTTTCTCCCAAGCCTCCTCTGAATCATCCAGGTGCTCATTGGCAAACTTCAGACGGGCCTGTACATGTGCCTTCTTGAGCAGGGGACCTTGCGGGCACTACAGGATTTCAATCCATTACGGCGTAGTGTGTTACCAATGGTAATCTTGGTGACTGTGGTCCCAGCTGCCTTGAGATCATCAACAAGCTCCAGCCGTGTAGTTCTGGGTTGTTCCCTCACCTTTCTCATGATCAGGTTCACTCCACGAGGTGAGATCTTGCGTGGAGCCCCAGACCGAGGGAGATGGATGGTCAATTGGTGTTTCTTCCATTTTCTAATTATCGCACCAACAGTTGACTCCTTCTCACCAAGTTGCTTGCCAATGGTCTTGTAGCCCATTCCAGTCTTGTGCAGGTCTACAATTTTGTCCCTGATGTCCTTAGACAATTCTTTGGTCTTGCCCATTGTGGAGAGGTTGGAATCTGATTCATTGATTGATTCTGTGGACAGTTGTCTTTTATACAGGTAACGAGTACTTAATTAGGAGTACTAATTAAGTAAGAGGACTAATCTGTGTGCCTCCTGGTCACATAACCGGTCTGTGGGAGCCAGAATTCTTGCTGTTTTGCTAGGGGGTGAAATACTTATTTTCCTCAATAAAACACAAATAAATGTTTAAAATTCATATAATGTGATTTTCTGGGATTTTTTTTTAATATTCTGTCTCTCACTGTTAACATGAACCTACCATGAAATTTATAGACCGACCGTTCCGTTCCTTTCTTTGTAAGGGGGCAAACTCACAAAATCAGCAGGGGGTGAAATACTTATTTTCCCCACTGTATATATTAGGGGCGTAACGGTACACAAAAATCACGGTTCAGTATGTACCTTGGTTTTGAAGTCACGGTTCAGTACGTTTTCGGTATAGTGGGGGAAAAAAGAAATGCAAAACATAAAATTGCTTTTCATTTATTATGAACTTTGTAAACAGTGGCTAATTGGCCATAATTTACTCAACAAAGCACTGAAATGTGGACGAGGGGGAACTTCGTAGCAGGGCTCAATCGCTTTCAACATATGTTTAAAACCTTTGTCCATTGCTACTGTAGTTCACTGAACATCCGGCGCTTTGCGCAAGTTATATCTTTGAGGGGGGAGAACTCTGAGTTTTGAATTAAGTTCTGCACACAAAAAAAGGTCTGCATGTACGTTAGTGGTCAAAGCAAGATTGCATTCGTTCAGTTCACAGCACGTACCGAACCGAAAGTCCTGTACCGAACGGTTTGGTATGAATACGTGTGCGGTTACAGCCCTAATATATATACATACAGTCCAGTCTGTAAGTATTTGGACAGTGACACATTTTTTGTTGTTGTGACTCTACTCCAGCACATTGGATGTGAAATGAAACAATGACTATGAGGTTAAAGTGCAGACAGCCACCTTTAATTTGAGGGTGTTTACGTCCATATCTGGTGAACCATGTAGGAATTGAAGACCTTTTTATACATTTTAAGGGACCAAAAGTAATTGGACGATTGGCTGCACAGCTGTTTCTTGGGCAGGTGTGTTTCGTTTCATTGTTACTTCAGGTGCAAGAGATCTAACAAAAGGTCTAGAGTTGATTCTAGGTGTGACATTTGCATTTCAAGTCTGTGTTTGTTCCAAAACATTAGGTGTGTCAAAATCAACTATTTAGTACATTGTTAAGAAGCAAGAACACACTGGTGAGCTCAGCAATTGCAAACGGCCTGGTAGACCACGGAAGACCAGTGTACTGGATGACAGAAGAATACTTGGAATAGTGAAGAAAACCCCTTTTCAACTGTTGAACAGATCAAGAACACTCTCCAGGATGTACTGTAGGCGTAGATGTGTCAGGGTTCAACACAAGATGAAAACCCCTGGTAAGCCTTAAGAATAGAACGGCCAGGTTACAGTTTGGAAAAAAAGCACCAAAAAAACCTGTAGAATTCTGGAACAAAGTGTTTTAGACAGATAAGACAGAGATCAACCTGTACCAGAATGATGGAAAGAGGAAAGTGTGGAGAAATAAAGGAACAGCTCATGATCCAAAGCATACCACCTCAAGGCCAAAAAGTGGAATGTTCTTGACTGGTCAAATCAATCACCCGACCTCAATCCAATTGAGCATACGTTTCACTTGCTGAAGATCAGATTGAAGGCAAAAAGCCCCGAAAAAAGCAAGAACTGAAGATGGCTGCAGTACAGGCCTGGCAGAGCATCACCAGGGAAGATGCAAAGTGTCTGGTGATGTCTATGGGTTGCAGACTTCAGGCAGTCATCGGTTGCCAAAGATTTGGAACCAAATATTAAATATGACAACTTTATTTAAGTTTATGTTAATTGTCCAATTACTTTTAGTCCCCTAAAATGGGGGGGACTATGTATAAAAAGGTCTGCAATTCCTACAAACACCCTCAAATTAAAGGTGACAGCCTGCACTTTAACCTCATAGTCATTATTTCATTTCAAATTCAATGTCCTGGGGTACAGAGCCACAGCAACAAAAATGTGTCACTGTCCAAATACTTACAGACTGCACTGTATATACACTACTGGTCAAATGTTTTAGGACACCTCAATTTTTCCAGTTTTTATTGAAATGTATATAGTTTAATGTTTCAATGTACTCTGAAATTAAAGCATAGAACAAATAAACAATTGGAGATTTTTAAAAAATCATGAAATCGTTTTGTTTAACAAACTTTAATCTAATTTGTTGACTCAACAAAGTAGCCACCTTTTGCAGATATAAAAACCGAACACACTTGTGGCATTCTTTCTACAATGGAAATCAAATATTGTTCGGAAAGTTCTTCCCAACACTGTTGCAGAAGTTCCCATAAATGTGTTGCACTTGTAGGTTGCTTTGCTTTCACCCTTCTGTCCAGTTTATCCCAAACCAGCTCGATGGGGTTTAAGTCTGGAGACTGCTGGTCATTCTATGATTTGAAGCCTGCCATCTTGTTCTTTTCTTCTAAGGTAGTTCTGACATAGCCTGGAGGTATGTTTTGGGTTATTATCTTGCTGTAGGATGAACCCCTAACCAACTAGGTGTAGACCAGAGGGTATTGCATGGCGCTGCAAAATGCTGTGGTAGCCCTTTTGGTTCAGGGTGCCAGTCACTCTGTGCAAGTCGCCGACTTTGGATCCAGCAAAAGAGCCCCAGACCATCACGCTTCCTCCTCCATGTTTGACAGTTGGTGTCACACACTGAGGAACCATCCTTTCACCTACTCGAGGGCGTACAAAAAAACCTGCGTGATGAATCGCAGATTTAAAATTTTGATTAATCAGTCCATAAGATCTTCTTCCAGTCTTCAGTAGTCCACTGGCGGTGCTTCATGGCCTAGGCAAGCCTCTTTTTCTTATTTTTCCATCTTAGCAATGGCTTTCTTACTGCCACTCGACCTGTCAAACCTGCAGCTCGAAGTCTTCTCTTCACAGTTGAAACTGAGACTTCCTTACTTCTACCAGTGTTAAGCTGTGCTTGAAGCTGTTGTCCTGTGAGCCACCTATCAAGCAAGCTGTTGACTCTCAGAAACTTGTCTTCTGATTTCGTTGTGGCTTTGGGTCTGCCAGACCTCTTTCTGTCAGAGTTTCCTCCAGTTTCCAAGTGCCTTTTGATGGTGTAGGAAACTGTACTCACTGACACCTTGGCTTCTTTGCAATTTCTCTAAAGGAAAGACCTACACTTTTAAGGGTTATAATGGTCTGTCTGTCTTCCTTTGTTAATTGCCTTTTTCTTGCCATTAGAATAGCAATATACTACTTCCTGCAGTGCAATATTGTCCAAATAATGCTTCAGAGGGTGTAGTAACAGCAGTGGCGGGCTGTGCATTTCACACCTAGGCCTTCAGTAGTGCTCCGTCTGAATCAATCCACCCCTCAATAACTATTTTATGGCTATAAAAGCCATCTTATTGTTATGTTTTGAGTGTCTGTTCGGTTTGTTTTTGCACTTTGTTTATTTATCTTTCTTCAGTCATGTTTCATTCTCGTTCTGTCATGCACTTCGGGAAATTCTATGTTTCGGTTTTTCCGTCTTTGTTTCTAATCTCGTTTTACTTCCTTCTTACTTTCTAATTACACTTTGTATATATTAGTTAGATGTATATAGTACTAACCAACTAATCTACTAACATTAGGGATTTAGATTAAGTTACTAACACTACTAATCACTAATTACCTCACGCTTCTAACTATCGCTGCCATTCTCTCTCGTCCTATCTCTGTATGCTTCTCACGTTCCGCTTTATTCGCACGCAGATTTCTTTATGCGTTCCTCCTCCTCCCTAAAAAACTGAAACATAGAATTTCCCGAAGTGCATGACAAGACAAGGAGAGGAACTCGAACAAGAACAATGACAGACGGGGAACAGAACGAGAATGAAACATGACTGAAGAAAGATAAATAAACAAAGTGCAAAAACAAACCGAACATACACCCGTTGCCGTTGCATCGCAGATAGATAACTCGTGTATCCAGAATAAATGCCTTTACTGAAGAAACAAACCCGGGGTGCTACAGCTGCGACACACATAAAAAAGCAGCAATAATAACCTCATAAAATTGCAATATTATTTAGGAAAATAGCAACATTTTACTCACCAAAAATCCTTATTATTTGTACACAGAATCCATCCTCCTTTCTTTCCTCAAAAAGAGTTCAATTACTCTGTCGTACAGATTATCCGTGTGTTTCAGTTCCATCAAGAAGTCCTTTTCTATCGCCATCGAAGCTAATGCTGAAAGTCGAGCCTGCCCTGTCGTATTTCTGGCATAAGTTTTAATTCGCTTTAGGGCTGAAAATGTCCGCTCAAATGTCTGAATCACAGACTGATGTTAATTATATTTTGTCCTTGAATACTTATTCAATAATTCCAAATGGTCTGTTTGCTTCCTTTCATAGCTGTTCCCTGGTTGCGCTGCATCCAGACGTGTATTTTCATATTAAAGCATTTAACCAATCACATTACATCATAGTCAGACACTCTCTGACTATCCAATCAAAGGGTGTGAATACGCTGACGTTACCTAGGCCTTCTAGAAGGCCTTCGTGTCCCCAACTCAAAATCTGATTGGTTGAAGCAACAGTTTGATCAACACTTATTTTATGCTACAGGGCCTGCAGAACTGATTGTGAAGGCCTCCAGGCAGATTTATTTGACCCTGGCAACAAATGATGGCTGAAATGTGATTGGTTAAATGCTTTAATATGAAAATACACGTCTGGATGCAGCGCAACCAGGGGAACAGCTATGAAAGGAAGCGAACAGACCATTTGGAATTATTTAATAAGTATTCATGGACAAAATATAATTAACATCAGTCTGATTCAGATATTTTTTAGGCCAGCAGAGAAGGCCTTGCAGGCCCTGATGGCCCACCACTGAGTAACAGTCTGTTCCAACACTGCTTTTATACAGAGGGTTTGTAAGTAATCATCAAAGTTGCAACACCTGTAGGAATTGTTTGCATCAACCTTCAAGGCTTAATTTACTTCCATTGCTGCAGAATAGCTGTAAGTTGTTAACCCATTACTTGTTCCCTCAAAAGGGCCTTCATTTTTTGGTAACCTAAACTTTGTTTTTAACCTCTGTACCATTTCAGGTTATTCACTGGACTTGAACTGCTTAAATTTCAGTAAAAACTAGAAAATGTGGGGTGTTCTAAAACTTAGTAGTTTTATATATATATATATATATATATATAGGCCCACTATATTACAGTGCCTATATATATATATATATATATATTATCAACTGCCATAGTACTGTACTTGGTCACGCTCCTTAGTGAATTTTAATAACGCCCCAAATTGGATTGTTTTGGCTTCAATGGTGAGCAGGTAACTTACACACTGAGTATCTGGTTGTCCTATACAACCTCCAAGACGAGGTCCAAGCCCACGCTCATATTAAGTGATTTTAGGGCCATGTTTGAGCCAGGCTGGGTTCCGGGGTGACGCGGGAGAAACAGTCTAATGGCCGCGCGGATTCAGTGGTTATCCCGCCTAAGTGCTGCGCACAGGCGGTTCCAGAGAGAGAGAGAGAGGAAAAAAGCGTTGACTCTTTCTTTGAAGCGAAATAAAGTGAAACTGCTCCCCAGGACCACTGAGTGCCCGCATCCGTCCGGCCTCTGCTGATTCTGAGAAAATTCTGTCAATCATCACTCTGAGGTCTGTCGTTTTTAAGCTCGTTTTTCCCTCCCTCTCTCTTTCTCCTTTTGAGACATCAATAGAGCAGCGCGTTAAGTGCGCGCGCGGCCCCTCGCCACTCCGGGGAATTAAGTTTCACGGCCAATCGCCTTGTTGAACCAGCAGCGGAGATCTCGAGGCGCCGTGAAATAACAGCGCCATCGGACTTAAGAGCCCGATAGCCCCCCTCGGAGACGCAGGTGCAGTTAACCAGCGAAACGGCGCATCAGTGAGTTTTACGGGCTGTCCGGCTCAAGCCGCTTCGGAGCTCAGGCGCGCTGATGTCCACTTTGCTTAAATAGGAAGAAGTGCACCAGCAGCTAACTCCTAATATGCAGAGGCACAAAGAAAACCCTGACTTCAAAATTTATGTCTCAAGCCCTCCGCCACACACACAACTCACTACAATGAACGGACTACGGCAGATCTTCTTAAATGTGGCGTCTCAATGCAGACTGCTTAGCTTGGAGTTTAGGCCCACTCTTGCTTATTTGATAAAAACCGTTATAATGACTTCGCGCACCTTAAACTTGAAATACTTTGATATGAATTCCGCCCTTCATCTTATTTTTCCCTCTTCGCCAGCAGATTTGATCCGGCAGGCGTCCGTATTTCACTGTTTCGGACAGGAAGTTCGCTTCATCCGTGTGGCTTTAGCGACTGTTAACGACCGATGGTCTTAAATTACACACCAAAGAGCCTGTATTTCACAAAATGTCAGTCAGTTCTTCACTGAAAAATAAATCAAAACGTAACAAAACAACTGACGTTGGCTCTATATGTGTATTTTAATAATGTAAAACGTGGTTCAGCTCTTCGTCGTGATTGCTATGTTATTAGCGAATAAATCAACGCCTCCGGTTTAGGAAAGAATGTTGCTGCAGTTATTTCCCCGAGTGTCGTAATTTGCGCAGTAATGCGTGCGCATAAACCCTGGAACACACCTCGCCCTTTACATTATAGTACGCTTGAGTTGCGTGATGTCTGAAAACAGGTGGTATTACTTGTAGCTTGTCACAAGTTTGTTTAAAACAAGCACACAGTGAGAATAGTCTGGGCCCGGTGAAAGGGTCTGTGAGGGTTGAGTTCATTGGAGAAAAGAACGGTTGTATTGGCATTGTATGGCTATATTCCCAAATGGAAAATATACAGGCCAAATACCACAATGTAGGCTAGGTTGTGATTATTTATAACGGTACACTTCGTAATGTCAAATCACGAACTCTAACATTTGATTAATCTTTAGACGTCGGATATTTCTTTAAATGTCGGAAGCTATAGCCTAATCAAAACGCTGGATTAATTATATTTGGCGCAGAAAAGGAACCGTTTCTTGTGCTAATTAATCCGATAAATCCGGTTTCATATGAAATCAAACGGGGTAAACCTTTTTGTTTTGTTATTTTCAACGAAATGCGCGTACGAGCGCGTGGCTGTATTTAGCCCTGAGAATTGACAAGGTCGTGACACAAACCACGGATTAGGAGAGGAGGGGCAGCCTTGATGGATGATCTGTTGAAGTGTTCGCCACGTATAACAACCCTAAACCTCGTTTGTAGGTTATACTGTAGGCTATATGGGAGGAACATTACCAAAGAAATTCAGGTTCAAATGTATTGGCGCACGCAGGTGTCCCACTTTGGAATTGCAGGCTTCCGGTGACAAATCCAAGCATGCTATATTAAATGAACAGATTATCACGTCGTTGTCAGATCGATTTTGTTATTCTATGTCAGATCTCTCTCGGAATGTATGCGCGTAGGTTTGACAAGCTCCTTGATTTGGTTTTGTCTAAACAAATCCAGTTCGAGCGAGTGCTCTTGCTAGAGAAATGTCATGCTGTGGGGACTCCCCTGAAGTGAGCGGCGGGCGGTTATGCACATCACCGCCTCTGCACATCGCAGAGCATCAGAACAGCTGGACTCGTTCTTATCAATTTGAGCTTGATATCAAGGCCTTGGGAATTCAGTTAGAGACAGACCACTTCGAATATAAATACTAGGTTGACGCGCTACCCCACACGCAGAATTTAAAGAAAATGCGCAAACATTAGATTTAGCCCGGAACGTGCCGATGTAGGCTATTCTTTGCCGTTCAGAGAGTGGTGGAAGAGGCTTTATGCACGTGGCGCTGTTACCGCTGCAACCGTTGCTGCTGGTGACACGTAGTGATCCAAAGTTAGCTCAGTGAATTTATATCAAATAACCGGAAAAAACACCAATAATTGTCCTAATGATTTCAGTGCTATCTATTTGTTTTGCGCAAATGGCCACGATTGGGTGTTTTAATCGAGTGTAATTAATATCGATTTGCTATTTCGAAGAAAAATGGTTAAAACGTCAATGTATGCACTTAATGGTTTCATATCCTAACAGATTTATGCCGCATTTCCATATCTTCAATATTATAAAATATGATCTTAGCCGTTGTGCGATATATAACAAGATACAGCTAAAATGTAAAAAGGCAGGTCTTGTATTGCATTGTATGACGTGCACACCCGGACAGTATTCGGGTCCTTTTTTATGAATGATGAGAATGAATGATGGGGAAATTTCTGAGTTTATCTGTGTGTTTCATTGGCATGTTTAAAAACACAAATTAAGCTCATTCAGTACTATTTTTTGGGGGTTCTAGTTTAGGGTATTTTGGTCGTAATATACTAAACAAATAATAGGATTATACAATTATACTGAACTATTATTATTATTTTAATGTATACTATTTTCTTTTCTTTTATGAACGTTTTTCCTGCCTTCTGAATAATTGTAAACATTGCAGTTAAGACCATTGCACAAATAAACAGGATGCCACGTGGGGAATCGTATGGTGGTGTCTGGTCGGAGCACATCAGCGTTTTCTCTGGATAAGAGACCCAGATAAAGTGGTGTGCAGTGTTGTTTAACATTGTTCTGTCACGTCCCCTGTACGTAAACAGTTTGTACCAACGTGTGTTTGTAAGACTGTTGTGACAGATCGATTTTCCCCTGCTAACTTCCATGTAATGTATTCCGATTTAAACGTGTCTTAACAGTCTGTACACCATACGGAGTAGCGTGCCAAATCCGCGCGTTTTACTGGCGCAGATGTTGCTTGTAGCCTAACTCAAGGACACGCCAGATCAGTCTACGAAGTAGTGCGCTATCTGATGCCCACGCTATCGCTTCCATGTGCGATTCGTTGTTTTATCGCGAATGCGGTTGCCCTAATGCAGGATTAACAAAATTAATGAGCGAATGGTTAGGCTAGGAGGTAACATTTTAAATTGTCAGCGTTGCTCAGGTCAGGGTCAGGTGTAGTTGATTTATACGAATTATGGTTTTCATTCATGCTTTTGATGTCCCTCAAAGTATGTTACATTTCTCTGGATTAAGATATACGAACAGATAATTTATCAATAGCCTTGAAGCAATTATGTCGTTTCCAGATTTATGGGGAAGTGACCCTGTGAAACCTAGCGTTGAAACGAGCAAATGTGTAAAAGTAACTTCTAGTATAACCATGGCATCTGCACGGCTAAAGACATTGCCACGTGCCCTATCTGTGTAACCTTTGCGCAGCTAACTTAAGTCTTAGTGGCAACCTATTAATGCAATAAACATTTCAATTAAGTGGGCTATTTGCAGATCTGCCGCACAAGGTATCTGTCGCGTGGGAGGTGTGCATTTACGGACATATACGCACCGCTTACTTCTTTTCATGTAAACCACGATGCATGTGCTTATTTTGGTACGCATCCTTCCCCATACAAACACGGCGCCTTGCATCCTTCTCTCGCAACATTGTAGTAGCACGGTGTCCGCCGCTAGAGGGCAGGACAAAGCACCTGCTACTGTACCCTTCGTCCCAACAGCTGCCGCACTCATCTGCTGGTCCCGGCAAGGGGTTGCTGTTGGAAAATGCAAATACATCGCTACAACCTCATCCCATTGGTCTGTCGCACCTCTGGGTGGGAGGGGCAGAGCAATGACGTCTATAAAAGCGCGGCTTGCCCCTCGCAACATTTCAGTGACACTGCGTGTTTGTGGTGGGGCGCAGAAAGTGCACAGAGAGATTCTGGCATGCTAGAAAGCTGTGACTGGAATTTATCGCTACAGACATAGCAAACATACATGCCACACACTGATAAAGGAAGACACGTTGCTTATACGTTTTATTCGTGTGTACCTCCTCCAACCTGACGCCGGGACTGCTGTAACATTGAGAAGAAAAGGACTGTGTTCTGCTGGCCCAAGGGAACCAACTTTGAATTGCTTTTACTATTTTACGAACTCAGAACCAAGCTACTATTAAAACGCTTATTTCACCATTCCATAGCGGATTTCAGATACCGTGCACACTGCCCTGCACGGAGACCCTGACTCAGCCGCTACCGACTACTTTTGAGCAGAAACTTTTTTTTTTTTTCTTTGGTGGTTGTTTTTACATTTGGTATGCAGTAACTTAAGTGCAAATCTGAAGAGAAGCCGCCTAACCTCCTTGTTTAAGCGCGGACGATTGGCATGCGCTTTATAATATTTTGTTACCGTTAACGGAGGCGAAGAAGGATAAAGGGGAAATACGCGAGCAAACAAACAAACAAAGCTTGAGGAAGAGAAATCACCAATGCGCACCAAAACCAAGAACAGTAAATCACAGCGCACGAGCCGGTACTGAGGTGAAGCGAGGACAAGACAGGTTGGTGTTTCTGAATTCACGAGTCTCGAGTTTCAGCTGCTGTGCCCGTGGTATTAAAGCGCGCGTTTGACCCGGGATAAGTTGTCAACGAGAGAAGCGGAGGCGAGCTGGCAGGTGTGCAAGTTCACTTGCATGCATACATATAAAAATAGAAGTTGTTTTAAGGACTAACAACTTATATACACACATTTTCCTGCGTGTGTTTGTGCATATATTTCCTCTCCACGTTCGATCCGCAAGGGCTGCCAATTCGCAGTCCGTTCCCCACGTTTCGCTTTGGCTGTGCGGGCAGGAGTTGTCGCATGGACTGACATGGCCACTGACCTCGCCATGAGCGCCGAGTTGCCGAACAGCCCCCTGGCCATTGAGTATGTCAACGACTTCGACCTCATGAAGTTCGAGGTGAAGAAGGAGCCGCCGGAGGCGGAGCGGTATTGCCACCGCCTGCCCCCGGGCTCCCTGTCCTCCACCCCGATCAGCACTCCTTGCTCCTCCGTGCCTTCCTCGCCCAGCTTCTGTGCTCCGAGCCCCGGGGCGCAGTCGGGCCAGAACCCCGGCAACGGTGTCAACAATAACAACAACGGCAACAACAACAACCAAAACTCCACCGGAAAGCCGCAGTTGGAGGATCTTTACTGGATTCCCAACTATCAACACCACTTGAACCCCGAGGCGCTCAATCTGACCCCCGAGGACGCCGTAGAGGCACTCATCGGGAACGCGCACCACCACCACCACCATCACCAAGCCTACGACAGCTTCCGCGGGCAGCAGTATGCGGGAGAAGACCTGTCAGCGGCCGGGAACGGGCACCATCACCAGGTCCACCACCACCACCACCACGGTCACCACGCCCGGCTCGAGGACCGCTTCTCCGACGAGCAGCTGGTCAGCATGACCGTGCGCGAGCTCAACCGGCAGCTCCGCGGCTTCAGCAAGGAGGAGGTCATCCGCCTCAAGCAGAAGCGCAGGACCCTCAAGAACCGTGGCTACGCGCAGTCGTGCAGGTACAAGCGCGTGCAGCAGCGGCACATGCTGGAGAGCGAGAAGTGCACGCTCCAGAGCCAGGTGGAGCAGCTGAAGCAGGACGTCGCGCGCCTGGCCAAGGAAAGGGATCTATACAAGGAGAAGTACGAGAAGCTCGCAAGCCGGACCTACAGCGCAAGCGGCAACAGGGACCCCTCCAACGGCAACCACGGGAAAGCCACCTCCACGGAATTCTTTATGTGAGAGAAATCCGTTTCTAAGACTTTTTTTCGTCGGTCAGACAACTTTATTATAACTTATATTTTTAAATTTTTATTTGTATGATTTGTTTTAGTTCTTTCTTTTTTGCATTTTGCATTTTCGTTTACAGTAACTTTAAGAAGAGACTCGATGTACACTTTAATATTGTAACTTAACGTAATATATACATATTTAAGGAAACATATACATACACACAACAAATTTGTGTACGTGTGTATGTATTACTTCAGGAAGTCTTAAGATGATCTGTTACGGTTAACTGAACTCGGGAACACCTCTGATGTGAGATGGTAATCAACTAGCCTACTCATAATCAGATAACACATTTCTGTTCGAAAAACTTTGATAAGCGAGGGGTTTAACAAACATTTAAGTCTTACAGAAAAAAGAAACAACCGAATAACCTTGTGTTACGATGACGGTCCGAGAGAGAAAAATGCATACGTTTCTCAAATCTTACTTTCGTTATTGTAATGATACTTTTTCATTGTCTTAATCAAAAGTCTGCGAGAGTCTTAAAGATGGCTTTCATGGGGGGTGGGGGGACTGAACAAGAGAGACACCTTTCTTAGACTGGACTTGTACATGGAGAAAAGAGCGGAAAAAGCAATATATTTTCATAACTTCGGAGGTAATCCGAAGCACTATCATATTGGAAAACACGAAATTAAATGTATTCTTGGAGAGGACATATCTGAGCATTGCAAGTCTACATACTTTTAAGCAACCCTGCATGCGGGACATGTACGGTATTACGATATGTCAGAGCCCTGTACCTTTTCCCTGACACACCTGGATGGGACGCATGGCCCGTATTTCCTTTCTCTCCATTTTTCCATCTCGATCCTCTCCTGCTTTCTTAGAACGGTCTAGAGATGCGAACGAGCGACTTGCATCCGCGCGCAGAGACAGAGATGCAGTGACTGGGGAACTGCTGCCCGCAAAAATCTACGACTAAACTGCAGTTAGGAAGGATAAGTGTTACCGCAATGTTCATTATATTTTCTATTGTTTTAATTAAGAAGAAAAAAAACGTGAAATAAACTGAGCCAGATTTTAGAATTATTTATTCCCACTTGTAAATATATGTAGAGTACAGTTAGGGTGTTACTTACCTTACTTTTTAAAGCCTTTTTGCTTGACTATTCAAAACGTCTTAATACAATGTTTGTATGTTACAGCATGCAAATAATCTGCGATATTCTCATTCTAACGAATATGTACAATTAAAAGAAAAGCCTACTGCACTATGTGAAAAACGATGGGGAAAACATGTTTTATATTGAACTAATCTGTTGTTCCATTGCTGTTATATAGAAAAAGGTGGATATAGCAACATGATCGGAAATGCCATGGAAAATGTAACAGTGGTATAAGGACTGCAATTGCTGCTAATTCTCTATGCATCAACATTATTTAAAACTTCTGAATCAATGGATATTACACTTTCAAAAAGTGTACAATGTGAAATATTAGATCGAAGATCTCGTGAAATCAGATGTATTGTGGGGAATTAATTAACACGTGTTTTCATGAGAAGATCTTCCACCATTAAAAACGTGAAAAAAACATTGGAGAGCAGATTCTTAAAAGGGTACTCAAAGTGCTTGTTTTAAGTAAAGTATCTTTCTCTAAAATAAGTTCTGCAATGGAGTAAATGATGGTGTGAATACAATCCATGAAATTGTCAATAAAATATCTGAGGACAAAAAAAAGAATCCGCCTTTCCCTGATATTTGTTTTAACGATCTGCTGCCTACATATGTGCAATACTGTGCAGAAGTATTGACCCACAAAACGTTTGTCAATTGTGTAGGCACAACTTAATGATAAAAAGGACAAATATGTCGCCGACATGTTACATGCCTTCACCGACAAGATAAAAAATAGAAACGCGGCCGAAATATCATGACCTGATATCGGCCTATCGTATAGATTCTCAGCATAACATATAACGTACCAGTTTATCCTATTAAAAGTTATATTAATTAACAGACGAACCCAAATTTCTAAACAAAAACAGTGGCACCCAATTGACACCTGAACAAACAATAGAACAACACACAATTCGTTCGAATATTCTGGCATTTTATGGATTATCGATCAATCTGATCAGAAATCAGTCAATCTTTTTTTTTACCCAAACGTTGAGGGTTTATCCGCCCCTCTACCCCTTCACGATCTTCTCTTGTCCCTCAAACATGATATGTTATTGGTAATTATTTAAGAAACACACTTAAGGCCTTAGAATCTCAGCATACGGTCAAAGGCATTTAATGTTTTATTAAGAATTCGGGGAAGCCATGGGAACGCAGTCGCCCCCTCAATTTTCTCAAAATATAACCTATGACATGCCTCGATCTATTTCCACGCGGGTCATTAGTCTGCTCAAAACTAGGCCACAATCATTTAAGATTAAATAAATTAACATCCTTATCTGTGGGAAATGGTTCTGCACAGTAATGTATGTGTATATCTGTACATATTATTTATATATATTTATTCGAGAAATATTTAAGTGTCCTAACGTGTCAATAAGTTAAAAAAAGCAACAAATGTTTCAAAATGGAATGTTGTTCAGAATCTTGTTTTCATAATGTTTAATAAAAAGTTCTGTCCAGTTCTGTCCGTTCCGTCTTTATGTTGATAGTTTAAAATGTGTCCACGTGCTTTAAGGTCGCAGACTGCTACTAACATCCTTTTCCTCGCACGCGCCTGATCTGAACAGAGTGCGCATGCTGCAACATTCAGTGGGCTATTAATTATATTATTCTAACTCATTTGCAAAAACTGACATAATTCCACTCCAAACAATACTCCGATAAATTAGACAGCTTTCTTAAAATCAGAAATTATTATTATTATTATTCTGAAATGAAAAAATATATATTGTATTAAGCTACCGCAATGTTTTTATAGTTTCAAGAAATATGACCCTGTAAGTATTATAATGTTCATTACAATTTAGCATGAAATAACACATTTATTTCAGTTGACATATCTGCGTTGAAGACGCCCAAATAGCATATTTATTGTTATTTAAAATGATTGCTAATAGAGTTAAATTAAATTAATACAAATGCGCCTATATTAAGAAGTTTAAAACAACCATTTATTTAATTCAACGAAGAGACATATTTCCAGAATTCGGTGTTTTAGTGATTATTAATAAGCTAAATATGTCCTAAATTATTTTCCAATTTACTGTTGAAGGACAAATTATAGACAATGTGTGTCTACTGTTTTATGAAAATTACACAATGTAAAACTGTGGTTTGCTCTTTTTTTCAAGCGCCTCTCGAAGAACGAACAACCACACCCGAAAGCATTCGCAGTGTGCACATTTATAGATATTGGTTATTGCAACTATTGGGGCAGTCGTGATGCTTCCATATGATTAAAATAAACATTTTCTGCGGTAGGTTTAATCCACATGTTCCACAGAGGAAGATATTGGCTACTTTTATTGGTGTCTTCTGTTACATGCAATAGTGATACAAAATGATAAAGACATGACCTGGTATTCCATCCAAATTGGCATTAAAATGGAATTACTAAAACAAAACTAAAAAAGAGAGTATTAAAATTCATTTTGTATCACTCTATAATATATTTGACAAATGTGTAGATGATTTGTATCGGGGAATAGACGCTTAGAGCGTCATTTCATCTCCTGGTTTGGTAGCGGTGACGAAATTAGCTAATTACATTATCTACTTGCTAATTAATTAGCTATTCGGTCTTCTCAGACAGGCCTATCTAAATGTAATAATTTATTTTCAACACATACATTACATAAAAATTCCAAAAGCTTGAGGGGAAATAAAACGGCTGCGGATTTTAAAACATTATTCACTCAAATAAATGCGTCTGTGTCAACTTTATCTGTGTGTCTTAACCCAAATTGAACTTTAAATATACCAAGAATCACTTTTAAAATTGGCATAAACATACATTCAGAGAAGTGTGTTTGTTATAACGTGGAAGTTCTTAGGTACAGTGTTTGTGACGTGACACGCGCCCCCGCTGCGCCACGATTGATGTCACCCCGCTTCTAAATAGCGGGAAACGGAGACGCTGACCGCCTGTCTTTAGCCCATGTATCGGGTATCAGCATATGGGGCAATTTGTCTCAAACTGCCAGCGCTCGTGCGCAACCGATATAAACCCCTTATCATCAACGTCGCTCGTTCCCGGACACCCTTCATTTGTATAATATCATACTCTCTACTGCAATTAACATGGAATTTCAACCAACCGCTGGGTTCGGAGAGGAATGGGGGGTGGGGGCTCTGCTTACTCCCGAGGGGTTGGCCACACTGAGTCGGAGGCTTATCACGAGACACGCGGAAAGCACAGGGTCCGACGTGGGACAGTGTTGGCGCTGAGCCCAGCACCGCGGGCCTGTGAAGTGGGAAACACGGCCCTGGCCCCACCGAGAGCGCCTCTGGAACGTGTCCGCCTCTCCAGGGACCGTCTACGATGCTGGGGTAAGGGGCACCAGAAACACACACGGCACTCGCCGCCCCCCCTTACTGCCGACTCGCCGAACAGTAGTCTACTTCGTGTGCGTCGTGGGGTAGTTAGGCCAAGATACAATACCAGGGCGAGCGAGGCTGTCAATCTGGGCTTTGCTTCTATTCTACAATGACTTATGGTGTAAATAGCCCGTCTGATTTACACTAGGCTACAAAAACGTGCGCGTGCGTGCGTGCGTGCGTGCGTCATTGATATTGAGCACCCGTGTTTTTTGGGGGTGGGGGCGGGGGCGGTTTCTTGATGGGTTATTTAGTGCAGCAAGTTTTTTCTGTTGTAATTTTATTCCGTTGCATGGCTGATCTCCGGACTGGACACACTTTCAGCAAGGTGTCCAGTCTGGCTAGCCTAGCCTATATATTATTCATGAAACCGTTATGGAGTTCGATGTTGGATCAGTTTAACCTACATTTGCATAATTCGACAATGTATACTGATAGGGAACAGAAAAAGAACATTATTACAACAGCTGAAGTTTTTGGTCTTTTTGACTTAATCCTTACGTTGAGTTTTGGTGTGTATGTATGTATGTAGCCTATGTATGTATGTAGGCTACGTTTGTGTGTGTGTGTGTGTGTGTGTGTGTGTGTGTGTGTGTGTGTGTGTGTGTGTGTGTGTGTGTGTGTGTGTGTGTGTGTGTGTGTGTGTGTATATGTGTATATATGTTTGCAGCAGATTCTGTATTTCAGTTTTTTCAGATTTTCTCTGAGGGAGATGAATGAGAGGGGGAGGGGGAGAGAGAGAGATAGGGATACGTCTGTTCGCGTTGGCCGTGATCTGAAAACTCCAGGTCCTGGACGTAAATTGTCCGCAGTCACGCCAAGCGCGCGCAGAGAACGCTGAGAATGACGAGCCCCCCCGCGGATGCGTTTCACTTTCACTCCATTCTCCACATATTTGCTCTCCTTTTATTTGTGGCATTCTCAAAAGTAGCACGCCTATATGTCTTACATGTTATGCGTTATGTTATGTTATGTGTGAAATGTCTCAGCTGTGTGGACTAAAGATAGGCCACGCATCTGCACTTATCGGTCAGAGGGACTCGAGTGAAGATCCCTCCCTGCACAAAACATTTACAGAACTACATACACTACAATTATTGTAATAATTTTTCTGTACTCACCACCCACCCCTTGCCATCAAAAACACATTATATATACATTGTGTTTATAAAGACACAATGTAGGCCTATTTAAAAATACTATTATTTGTATTATAGTCTGTATCAAATTTAAACCCATTTATTATTATTATTATTATTATTATCATTATTATTATTACTATTATATTGAGCATAATGAGCGAGAACACAAAAAAAAGACTAACTGTTAAGTTTTCTTCGTTTCTTTTCTCTCCATGTTCCCATGCTAAGTCCAAACTCTGCAGTCTTCTACCGAATGCCCTACTGAGACAAGAGGAAGGTGTGTGTGATAGCTGTTCTGCTGCTGTCTGTGCCACACACACACACACATGCATGCACGCTCACACGCACATGTATACAATTACACATACACAAACTCACACGCACACACACACACACACACATGCATGCACGCTCACACGCACATGTATGCAATTACACCTATACAAACTCACACGCACACACACACACACACACACACACACATACTTCTTGGGCAGCTTTCACTGAGTGGTCTCTATCTCTCTGTCTCTGTCATTCTCTCTCTCTCCTCTCTCTCTCTTTCTCTCTCTCTCTCTTCCCCTCTGTCTGAGGAAGAGGATGGGGGTTACAGTAATAGTTTGAAAATAACATGATTTTGAGAGGCATGTGCAAATGCCCGTGGGTCTTTCAGTCAGCTTGAAGGCCTGTGCTCAAGTGAATTTATGAATCAAACATATTTTTTTCTTCTTTTTTCTTAGGTTGAACCAATATCTCAAAGTAAATTAGGTGTGAGGGATTGTGTGGACGGGGACTAGAATCTGGCGGGATTTCAAATCACGATGGGGCTGTAGAATAGAATAATACTTTATGGTTAAATTTGCCCTAAAAATAGAAATAATTCCCCTTTGACTTGTACAACAGTGCATGAGTATATCAACCCCACACATACACAAATCTGTGCACTACAGGCAATACAATAAAACCATAAGCAGAGTGACCTCCGTATCACATAGTGCACTGATCAGCAACGGAACTTCCCCTCACGCCCTTGCAATGGGGGTTTAACCACACACTCACTCACACACACACACACACACACACACACACACACACACACTCACACATACACACTCACATACACACACACACGCACACACACATACACACTTCACACATACACACACGCAGACACACATACACACTTCACACATACACATACACACTCACACACAGACACACACACACACACACACACACTCATACACAGTTACAAGTGTTTCTGCCTCAACGACCTCACTTGGCAAGCTGTTCCAGGCACTGACAACTCTCTCTGTGTAAAAAAATAAAAATAATTCCTAATAGCCATATCACTCACACATACACACACACATGTGGGGTTAGGGGCGCTTTGATGGAGAAGATTCTGGAATACTCTGCATTTGGGTGCTGTCTGTACACTTGGATGCCTACGGGGATGGGATTTATTTGACAGTATTTGGGATTTTTTGGAGGTGCTTGTGGTGAGCACTAGGTGAGCATTATTACTTGCTTATGCTTTTCTCGTGTCAGAGTGGTGGTGTGTTGCTCCTGACGATTTCCAGACACTGGTAGACTCTGTGTCACCTATGGGCTGTACGGTGCCCGACACCTTATTAAGGTCCCTTACATGGGTGTTCATTTATTTTTGTTTGCATTTTTTTTGTCCACTACGTGTACTCTGTACATTGGTTCATCAGCATGCTCTCTACATCGAATTAACCTCATGAGGTCAACTGCAGTAGTCAATCAAACATCTGTCAAATCAATGGGCTTAACCTAATGGCTGAGATCTGACAGCTACATAATCAATAAAGATTAAGCACAAATCACTGATGTCAAATGTAGTCAGTCTAAACAAAAATATAGAACAGAAATAAAGAAATAAAATATGTGTATAATTGAAGAACCCATACGCTTTATATTTCAAAAGGATTATTATTCAAACCAAATTGAACCTCACAGGGAACCTGATTTCTGTGCGTAAGGCCTCCGAGTCAAACACAAGGTGTGATGATGTTTGGGTCCCCGAATCACATGTGTGGAAACTGATCTGTGCCTCAAAGAGCCATGTGGGACTCAGAGGCATCTACTACTGTGTGTGTGTGTGTGTGTGTGTGTGTGTGTGTGTGTGTGTGTGTGTGTGTGTGTGTGTGTGTGTGTGTGTGTGTGTGTGTGTGTGTGTGTGTGTGTGTGTGTGTGTGTGTGTGTGTGTGAGAGAGAGAGAGAGAGAGAGTGAGTATGTGTGTGTGTGTGTGTGTGTGTGTGTGTGTGTGTGAGAGAGAGAGAGAGCATTTGAGAGTGCGTGTGAGAGTATGAGTATTTATGTGGGTGTGTGAGCGTGAGTGTGTTTGTGAGAGAGAGTGTGTGTGTATGTGTGAGAGAGAGTGTGCATGTGTGTGAGAGAGTGAGAGTGAGTGTGTGTGTGTATGTGTGTGTGTGAGAGAGAGAGTGAGTGTGTGTGTGAGTGTGAATGTGAGTGTGTGCAAGAGAGTGACAGTGTAAGTGTGAGTGTGTGTGTATGGGTGTGAGAGTGTGTGCGAGAGAGATTGAGAGTGAGTGAGTGTGAGAGTGAGTGTGTATGTGAGTGTGTGTGTGTGTGTGAGAGTGTCTACTACACAGGAGCCCAAGAGAAACCATCACTTCATCATCATTATAGGAGTTTTGGGAGAGAGGATTCCAGACAGTCCCTAGTTAATTATTATAATCCCAGAACACCTGTTACCTGGGCTACTTATAACCCTCATACCTGTTCTCCTCTGCATGTGCAGGGTTTAACATCCCTCTCACCCATTTCCACCACAGATTCTGTCCTTTGTCTGTCCTGCTTAACACCGTTCCTGGGAGGGGATGATATGGCTGCTTGTATCCTCCATCCCCAGAATCCGAGCCAAAGCACGCGATTTGTCCTGTATAATGCCGCTTTAGCATTTAATAAACGTTTTAAATGCTAAATGCAACATTTTTCTGCAGTTTCTTTCTGCTGAATATTAATAATAATTCCTCTTCTTCTTTTTCTTCCTCTTCCTCTTAATATTTTATTTTATTCTTTTATTAATATTTTTTCAAGGTATTGTAAAAAGTACACATACAAGTTTAACACACTAGCAATAATAATAACAATAACAACAACAACTATAATAATCATAATCATTATTATTATAATAACAATTATTAATATTAATATTAGTATGAACATTATTATTATTATTAATAATACTAATAATAATATTGCTCAGAAAAAAGGATTAGACTCAGACACTCAGTATTCTTACCTGTACTGTGCTGTGCTGTGCTGTGCTGTGCTGTGCTGTGTTGGGTGTGTTTGTATGGAAAAGGATATAATGGTGTTTGCGTAACTGTCCTATGTCTTTGTGGGCAGCCTGCAGTGGATTTGTTCAGGAAGGAAGGCTGCTTTGTCAGGCTGTGGGGACAATATGTTTCTGACACGTACATGTATTACTACAGAGAAAGGGTTGCTGCTTTTCAATCCCGCTAATGGTGTTAAATCTAAAAACGTATTGTTTTCAGAGAAAGTGGCTTAAGTACCATGTTTACTTTTTTTTTTACTCCTAGTATATTGTCTGTGTGTTCTCCTTTTTATCTGTGTGAATGTGGAAACATTCCTCCGAGCATGACTGGAACTGAATTTGTATTTTCCATTAGTCTTGCATTCATCTTTTTCACCTTTTTAGTAATAATAATCATTATTATTATTGCTCAGCAATTCAATTCCCAGACAAAGAAATGCATTTGAAAAGGGTTTTATTGATGAAAACCTGCATTGCATCTGATACCTTTGAACTTGGGCTTGGAGTCAGGGAAATCAGGGAAGAAAGGAGCAGCCGAAAGGTAAAGGTGGAGACAGAGGGATGCTGGAAACAGCTGACATCAGAGGCTGGAGCTGCGTGCTCGTTCTTATGCCGCTAGACTAGAGAACATCACGTCAGGATGCTGAGGTCATCACATAAGGGATTGTCTGTAAGTGTCTACCACTTTTTATTAAATATTATTATTATTATTATTATTATTATTGTCGTGCATTATTGCGTAAATTATTAAACCGAATGAAACCACACATGTATGCACACCAGTACACATTTACTCATGTTAACGCATGTACTCACACACGCATGCATACACATTGACATGAACACACACACACATGCATACACATTGACATGAACACACACACACACATGCATACACATTCACATGAACACACATACACACACAGCCAGAAACACATACACATGCACATGAACACACACACACACACACACAAACACGCATGTGCATGAACACACACACACGCTACACACACGCCAATGAAATAGCCAGGAATTTTTTTTGTTTTTGGGGGGTTGAAAACAGATTATATCCATGAAAGTAAAAATAGACTTTTATACTTGAAAATACAGGAATGTATTTATTTTTGCACAAACAAATTGTTGACCGGGGGGTACAGGGGTATGCGAACAAATTGTTGACTGGGAGGGGGGGGGGGTTAGTGCGGTCAGCAGTAGATTACATCATTTGATTATTAAGTACTCAATGTACCATCAACCAGCCTTGACTGATCAATAACGACTGCGCAGAAGCAGCGTTATTTGATATAGATGATATATGACTGGCTCTGGGCTGTACTTGCACTAAACTTACGTCTGTGAATAAACAGTTTGGAACTGTCATAAAACATTTCAGGGGGGGTTTAAACTCAAAATCCTCCCCCAGGCTATGCTAGTGGCTCAAACATACACATACACACACACACACATGCATACACATGCGTATGAACACACACACACACACACACACACACACATAACGCAATAGTATATGTTGTGTTGAGATCCAGTGTTTCTGTGTTGGCAGAGCGGTCCAGCCAGTGTCCCAGGCTGATTCTCTGACTCAGCAGAATCCCCCCCGCCCACTTCCTCTCATTTCTGCTGACTCAGAGGAAACAGCGAGCTGTCTGACAGCCATCATTTCACCCTACTGCTGCGCCTAACCCCACCATATGCACAGACACACAAACACTGTACCTGCACGGGTATGTGCTTCATATACATGAGTGTGTTTGTGTGTTATGTGTCTGTGTGTGTTATGTGTGTGTTATGTGTGTGTGCATTTGTATAATATGAGTGTGTGTGTATGTGTATAATATGAGTATGTATGTATAATGTGTATGTGTGTGTGTGTGTGTGTGTATGATGTGTGTATAATGTGTGTGTGTGTGTGTGTGTGTGTGTGTGTGTGTGTGTGTAGTGTGTGTGTATACTATGTGTGTGTGTTGTGTTTGTGCATGATTTGAGGGTGTGTGTATGTGTGTGTTGTGTTTGTGCATGATGTGTGTGTGTGTGTGTGTGTGTGTGTGTGTGTGTGTGTGTGTGTGTGTGTGTGTGTGTGTGTGTGTGTGTGTGTGTGTGTGTGTGTATATGTGTACAATATGAGTTTGTAGGGGGGGCAGGCTTTGTCCAAGGTGCACTTGAAGAGCCGGATGGGGGATGCTGGCGTCGCGGCTGCTGTTTCCCCTGCAGTCAGCGTCTCTGGGGCTCAGCTTACAGCCGAGTTAGAAACCAGCACGCCCCCAACAAGACACGTATGTGCAGACCGTTCTACACACAGCCCTGCGCACACGCACACACACACACATACGCGTGTACACACACACACACACCTGCACACACACACATGCACGCATGTACACAGGCACACTCACACATACACGCATGTACACACATACACACATATACAAATATACACACACACTCTCACACACATGCGCACAATCACACACATACACGCATACATGCGTACACACACACACACACATATACAAATACACACACACACACGCATACATGCACACACTCACACACACATATACACACACTATGAGAATGTAAAGGAAGAAAGGAAGAAAAGATTTGGTTGAATGTACCAAGCAGTTATAAATCTGACTTGTGATATGTAGGCTATGTGTGTGTGTTTGTGAGAACTACAAGGTTAACTGTCAATAAACCTAAACCAGGTGCCTCCTAAATTATTAAACCGATTAACATTCACCTTACCATTCAAAAGTCCACAGTGTTTGTCTTCTGGTTGCATTTTTGGCATTTAGTCTCTCTGTCCCTGTCCCCAGCAATAGAGAGAGGACTCGTCCAATGAGATGGAGAAGGGAGGTTCACACCCAGAGTGCATGCCATGGTCAAGGAGAGATGACGTCACATGAGATGATGACATCACACAGGAGTTATTCCGTATCTCCTTTTCACACCAGGCATGCAGTCATGGAACAGCTGCGTTGAACATTCTAAAACGGAAACGGTGGGGAATTTAACGTGCAGCTGCCAAATACTCCAAGTACCACAAAGAGAGAGCGAGAGAGCTTGTCTTCTATAAACATTGAGGATTTATACTACACGTCTTGTCTTTTATAAACCTTGATGGCTTCACTTAATGTAAGGCATATGATGCTCGTTTTTAAATGCTCGTTAAATTGCAACAATGCTTTTTGTTATGTCCCTGATAAATAAACAGTCAAATAAATACTGGATTGGCACCGAACTGGGTAAGACTGATTTTAGAGCGCACGTCTTTTAAGAGGAAACAGAACAAAACACTAATTCTCTGGTGAACACTCATCTTGTCAAGGACAGGGTTTGATCTTTGCCATCGCATTAGTTCAGCTGAGGAGGGGATCGCACTCATAATCAAAAACAGAACAGAACAGAAAACAAAAGTCATGTGGTACATAGGTGGGTCAGATGAACTTGTGATTGAATTACTGAAGGGGGGGGTATGAGTATGGTCCCCAAACGCAGCCAAGTTATTACAGCGGAGAATCTTGGAGAACAGCAGCCGGAGCAGCAACAGAACAGAGCCTGGCCCCGCCGAAGAAAAAAAAACCAATTTAACATAGCTGCGCGAGCGTGCGGGAGCCGACCCCTGACGCAGCGCTCGCGGCTCCGAGCTGTCACGCGCGCTTACTGACACGCTGCGTGCTGAATAGACAAACACAAACATGCTACCGCAAGTGAAAATAAGTGCCTGAACAGCGAATTTCGCGAGTTTTTCGTGCTCAAAATAAACAAATAAATAAATAAACAAACAGATGAATAAGACATAATGGAGACACTGGGCTGATTAAAAAGAGTCGGTAATGCTGCCGCACTCTGATTCCCTCGGAGTTCTCAAGAAACATTATTTTACCAATTACTGTGTTAAAAACACCCACGTCAGTCACTCTAAGACCCCCCCCACACACACACACACACACAAACACACACCACCCCCAACACACACACACACACACACACACGTTACAGTTCCTATGAACTAACATCATGCATAATTACTTATCTGACGTGATTTATACAGTAGGAGTTTGTCTTGAATTTGTCCCAAATTTTATGAGAATGTTATGATTTTTTAAAAGAATTTAGCAGGCTTATTTCTTCTATAAAGCCGCGCAAAGTGTTTCTGCTAGAGGCACCTATACAATCATGGTTTATGCTTGATTCCCCTTTTTTGTTACATGACCCATGGTATACACACATGGTATGTGTGTGCGTTTTGCTGATGTAAGCAGGGAGACCTTGTCCTTTGTCCTCTCAGGTTTTCACTTCTCGTTTCTGAACTGGAGGCAGCGGGGTGAGGTTTCTACCGCACACAGTCCGGAGTCCGGGAAATTATGCTCAACGAGCATAACATAGGCCCAGATTGCCCTTTAAATAATATTCTCATAATTTTGCCCATTGTTACTACTCAAGGAAAGCTTCGGCTGTGCTGGTTCCAGCGTTTGGGTGCATTACGCCTAGTTACGCAGTTTTCTAGTTAAGCGTCTCTGGGGTCGGACGTAGCAGCACGTGCCGCGGTGGGCAGAGCTGGGTTGTCACTTTGAATCCCAGATGAAATAGTCTCGTGACTCCAAGCAGTACCGCCAGACGAAATTAAATATTAAAAGATTTTTCTACGATAATGCTTGTCTATTTACCCCGCTTAGATCTGCAAGCGGATTGGTAATGAGTTAGTGTTAGTTTACAAACGAATTAGTTATCAGATCAGTTGTTGTTGCGTCCAGGGAAATTATAAAAATTAACTGAGGCCGTTGGCCTAAATTCGATAGCAAGAAAGAAAGTAATAATAAGAAAGATGAAGAAAAAAAAACTAAAACATTTTTTTTTTAGCATGGAAAACACTTTTATTTCACAGTGAATTTATTATAGAACTATTATATCATTTAAAATCCAGTTCAGTATTACATTATAAAATCAATCAAAAAGGAAACATATACATCAGTACATAAATTAGCAATATACAAACAATTATGCTTCTCTGCACTGTAAACAGTACATTACTAAATAAACAAATAACAAATATTGCTAACCAAATATTCTATAATTATTATAATTTATATTTCCTTAATTCTAAGAGGAAGTCTCATTCTGATTAAATCATCTTGGGAATAATAATAATAATAATAGTAATACGAATATTAAGAAGAAGAAGAAGAAGAATAGAGGTTTTGTGGGGTTGTAAAAAAAGGAATGTAAAAACATTGCTACAATGTTTGTTATTCCCCACAACCTTAAACAATCTTACTGCAAGGTTGTGGGGAATAACACAATGTTTTGTGCTAGCCGGGTGGCCAATTAGGCATCGGGCCATGGGCCCCCCAGCCACAGCCAGCACTGGCAGGTTTGACAGGTTTGCCCCCAGCGTCTGGCCTCCAGGGCAACGGTTCCACGGCTGGTTTTTGGGTCCAAGCACCCCGCGCCATGCCACATCGATGTGGGCTCACTGCTGCCAGCTGTATCCCGCCACAGGCACCGTCCAGCCCCCCGGTCCAGTTTCAACCCCTCAGCAGCTGCGGGGCGGTTCCGGGTGGGCGGGGGTATTGAGCGCTGTTGGACCAGATACCCCGCCAGGCATCCAGCCACTTCCCTGGGGTGGTTTCCGTGACGATTTCTTACCCCTGCCCAAACGCGGCATCAGAATAAAGTGGCTGGGTGTTCTGAGAGATAGAGGGGTCAATCGGCAATCAATTGTTCAATTACCGCCCCCGGCCCCTGGCAACACCACCTACTGCACTGCACTGTGACTACTACTGCTGTACTCCCCACTCACACACACAGTCACACACACACCCACGCATACACCCACACACATACACGTATTTGAACCCAGATGAAGTGTGCAGGTTCAATTACTAGGTAAGGAATTGATGCTTAACTCTTGCAATTGTTATTAACTTGAAGTGTTTTGGTAAAATGTGAATGGATAATTTTAATGTAAAAAATGCTAAATAAAGCAAGTTCTCCTGTGGAGGACAACACTAAAAGAAATGTAACATGCATACAGGTACCTTGTCATAATTGCCTTTAAAATGGCCTTTACCATTGTATTGATGTACTGTATTTATATCTCAATGCATATCTCTGCCCTGTGCAGCTGTCCTCTGGTGAACCCTGCTCCTTTTTTCCTTCCATTTGTTGATTCTTCCCTTTTCGACTGCTCTTAGTTCTCTCACATTTTTGAAAGTTATTTTGTGAACAATGTATTTTGTATTTAATTCTCGTAAAATCTTTTTAAATGATGACAATAAATGCCTTTTAGATAGAAACTGCAATTTTTAAAAATGACAGTGTTACATATAGTATATAGGATATATATATATATATATATATATATATATATATATATGTATATATTGCTGTTATAATAACCCACATAAGATTCAATAAAACTTGTTGATCTCTCTTGAGGAAATACTTTTTTTAACAAGTCATTCGAGCTGCAAATAACTTGATTTCAAGAAATAGGTAAGAAAGGATATTAAAAACACACACACACACACGCAGGAGAGGTGAAATGAGCCACGCTCCCAGCGGAGTCCAGTTCTCTCATTATAATTTGTCCCTGTCTGTAAGTGGGGCAGCTGGTGGCTCGCTGGTGTCCGCACACACCGGGCTCACTACTCACCCCAGTCTCTTTACCACTCAGCGGAGGTACTGACTGGGCCCTCCAACTATCTCTATACCGGTCACATGTGTGCCTTAACCAGTCTTCTGATAAAAGTTCCTCATTAATAAACACTGAAGTCTGCCATCCTGGAAATTATACGCCACCCCCAAACCCCCCCCCCACCCCACACAACCCTGTATGATGTGAACATTGCTTCCTGCATTATTTCCTGCTTTAGACAATAAATGATGTTTGCTAAGATGTGTTAATCCCCTGATGTGACGAGGGCAAAGGTCGTCACAGCAGAGGGATAACTCTGACTAACAGGAAACTGACGACTGGTTTTGGGGTTTAACTTTGCCTGTTCAGAAGTTTCCAGCTCACCCCGCGTTCAGACTTTGCTGTTCTGCGCTCCTACCATAGCAGAGCTTGTGTGGCGCTGAAACTAAGGGAGTGGGGGTTTGGGGTTGAGTGGGGAGGGGGGAGTTGGCACAAAGCTCCGACACCGACACACAAAGTGCATAGCTAGCTGGCTTTGACTGGGAAAGTGGGCGCAATGAAAATCCATTGCCAGCTAGCGTAGAACAGCAGTGACTGGTCAATTTGCAGGAGTGAGGACCAATTTTCCTATTAGTTATAGCTATATCATATGATATCCAGGTCCTTAAAGTCTGAGAGTAAATTAAGTCAAATGTTCTGGACTTGGTTAGGTATCAGAAAAGAAAGAAGTGCAGCTTTGATTGGAAGAGAGAGCGCTTTTATCCCCGCTGTGATATCCCACCTGAGTAATAAGCATAAATGACTCTGCTCTCGCGCTTTATTGTGTTGTATGGGTGGGTGGGCGCACTTTCCACTTTGAGAGCTGGAGGTGCGCCCATTCTCCTAAACCCAGCCAGCATTACTTAACTCACCACTTGTTCCACGTGATTGTCCAAGATCACATTTATTAATATTGTGTTCTGCTTCAACATCTTAAGATCATGTCTGTTTGTTATGTATTGTTATTTTTATGACACTGCTGCATGAAAAATGTATGCTCTGACAATACTATCTACATATCTATCTATCTATCTATCTATCTATCTACACATCTATCTATCTATCTATCTACATACATATCTAGCTATCTATCTGTCAAATCTATATTGATCTAAACTGTATTTCTTATGTCCTAAAAACAGGCCTGGCCTCGGCCCTTTCCATGGTGTCGTGTGGGGTCATGAGTAACAGCGGCAGAACGATGAGGAGTGGACTCTGTCCCCCGACACGCCCCCCTGTCATTAAACCCTTCATCTGTGGCGGTAACGGGGCGCTCTCTCTCTGCAGGGGGGAATGTCCCGTAAGGACTCCCCTGGATTGTGACTCAGCCCTGGAGTGGGGGAAAGCATCGGGGGGAGTGGAGCCGTGAGCACTGGAGCACTGAGCTTCTCTCTCTCTCAGCTCAATTCCATTCAATATGCTTTATTGACATGAGATGCAGAAAGTAAATACTGTCGAAGCGTAGCACCCAAGTTTAGAAAAACAAATATTGTGTACATTTTAACAAATGAACTTGAGGCATAAACATTGTAATTATGATAATGGTAATACATGTAACAGTAGCAGTACCACCGAATTAATACAACACAAATAATTAATTACTTTAATTAATACAAAATATAAAATGGATTATTGTGTTTATAACATATCATATCTTTATAGCTCAGAGTTTGATCGGTAGATTCTCTCTCTCTCTCTTTCTCTCTCTCTTTCTCTCTCTCCGAGAGAGAATAAACGAAGCATTGAGTGTGGAAACCTTCTACTGATCACTTTGCTCAGGACGCTGGTCTGCTTCATATCTGCCTGTACTGCATGACCTTAGAAGCTGCTCCACGTATCGACAACGCTGTAAAAAACCCCCTAAAAACACTTACTGATAATATCGGTGCGGAATTGACCTTTTACCTACCTAAACGATCTCGCTCCACTTGGGCCCAAATCAAACTGTGTACCCCATCCCCCTCCCGTTGCTGCCTTCCTCTGGCTCGTCTTTTTGCAGCATGAGCAAAACTCGTAGAGCGGTCCCAGTGCCAAACGGCCAGCGTTGACCTGCTGGCCAGTGTTAGGCGCGGTGTCACTGGCAGAGCTCAGACTCGACGCGACGTTTGTCTCGTCGGCGCAATCTCGCCCGCCCGCCGTGACTGCTGCTGTCCGGCCGATCATCTCCCCGCGCTGGACAGCGTGATGCTGCCGTAACCATGGCTCCCTGTGCCACTCGCCTCCACGCTGTGGTGAAACGCTGTGCGCGCCGGTGACAGGTCTAATTTGGCTAGTTCCCGGGTCGTTATGCTCTCCCTGCGAAACACCAAGCTCAACAGTGACAGGCGCTGTGACCGTGGGACAGGGCCGCGTTGATCCCCAACATGAAACTGACGCTTAACTCCAGCTCACCGACAGGACAGTGAGGTGAACATGTCCTGTAAATTCCTGCCTCGCATTGACCAATCAAAAGCCTTTGTGCCCCACAGCAACAAAACATGATTGGTACATTCATACGCCCATCACCGGCCCAGTCTGCTCAGCCGATGAGCTTTCTGGCTCATCTCAACTCAACTGGACTGGCTTTCAGAACTACAACCCCCACGATGCCTCTGGGGTGAATTGAGGTTTGACAGAGTCCCTTTTAATTTGGAGATGTGAAGGAAGGTTTTTTTTTAACGTGGACACAAATCGCTGCCCGCAGCGCCCATCAGCTCTGTGCACGTGTCGCCTGGGACACGTGTCATGTGATGTGATACTTGTGGTGAGCACAAATGGGCCTGTTGTCTGAGATTAGTCCTCTGAAAAATGACACCAGCATCACCCCCTGTCTACCATCTCACCTACGAGAGAGAAAGAGAGAGAGGGACAAAGAGAGACTGAGAGAAAGAGACTGAGAGAGCGAGAGGTAGAGAGAGGGGGACAGAGAAAGAGAGAGTGACAGAGACCGAGAGGGGGAGATATAGAGAGAGACAGCATCAAGGGAGATGCAGACAGAGGGACAGACAGAGAAATAAAGGGAGGAAAACAGAGATGGCGAGATAGAGAGAGAACAGAGGTTATCCAGAGGAAAGTGCTGACAGAGAGACAGAGAGGAAGAGAGAGGTAGAGAGGGAACAAGGGAAGACAAAGAGACAGAGCTTCAGCGCACGGCACCAGAAACGTCAGTCGCCTGCGCATGCACACCGTTGCCAAGGTGACAGGCAGTACCAGGGGCTCACACTCCATCTGCTGCCCACCTGTGCACTTGTGACCGTCTACTGAGATACGTACCTTTGATACTCACCTCATTCAATACAGTACTGTCTCACCTCTGATACCCACCTTACTCAATACAGTACTGCCTCACCTCTGATACCCACCTCACTCAATACAGTACTGCCTCACCTCTGATACTCACCTCACTCAATACAGTACTGTCCCACCTCTGTTACCCACCTCATTCAATACAGTACTGCCTCACCTCTGATACCCACCTCACTCAATACAGTACTGCCTCACCTCTGATACCCACCTCACTCAATACAGTACTGCCTCACCTCTGATACCCACCTCACTCAATACAGTACTACCTCACCTCTGATACCCACCTCACTCAATACAGTACTGCCTCACCTCTGATACTCACCTCACTCAATACAGTACTGCCTCACCTCTGATACCCACCTCACTCAATACATTACTGCCTCACCTCTGATACCCACCTCACTCAATACAGTACTGCCTCACCTCTGATACCCACCTCACTCAATACAGTACTGCCTCACCTCTGATACCCACCTCACTCAATACAGTACTGCCTCACCTCTGATACCCACCTCACTCAATACAGTACTGCCTCACCTCTGATACTCACCTCACTCAATACAGTACTGCCTCACCTCTGATACCCACCTCACTCAATACAGTACTGCCTCACCTCTGATACTCACCTCACTCAATACAGTACTGCCTCACCTCTGATACCCACCTCACTCAATACAGTACTGCTTCACCTCTGATACCCACCTGACTCAATACAGTACTGCCTCACCTCTGATACCCACCTCACTCAATACAGTACAGTCTCACCTCCGATACCCACCTCACTCAATACAGTACTGCCTCACCTCCGATACCCACCTCACTCAATACAGTACTGCCTCACCTCTGATACCCACCTCACTCAATACAGTACTGTCTCACCTCTGATACCCACCTCACTCAATACAGTACTGCCTCACCTCTGATACTCACCTCACTCAATACAGTACTGCCTCACCTCTGATACCCACCTCACTCAATACAGTACTGCCTCACCTCTGATACCCACCTCACTCAATACAGTACTGTCTCACCTCTGATACCCACCTCACTCAATACAGTACTGCCTCACCTCTGATACCCACCTCACTCAATACAGTACTGCCTCACCTCTGATACCCACCTCACTCAATACAGTACTGTCTCACCTCTGATACCCACCTCACTCAATACAGTACTACCTCACCTCTGATACTCACCTCACTCAATACAGTACTGCCTCACCTCTGATACCCACCTCACTCAATACAGTACTGCCTCACCTCTGATACCCACCTCAGACTCCATAGGTGCTCCTAATAGGTGCACTGACCCCATTAGGAGCAAGGGAGAGAGAGATGAGTAGTATATACAGTATATATAAGAGAGAGAGAGAGAGATTAAGGTATATATAAGTGAGAGAGAGATGAAGATATATATACATAAGAGAGAGAGAGAGAGAGAGAGAGAGAGAGAGAGAGAGAGAGAGAGAGAGAGAGAGAGAGAGAGAGAGAGAGAGAGAGAGAAAAAGAGAGAGATTGACCAAGTGCAGGCTCAGTGATCAAAGTCATGGCTGCCAAAGGAGGAAAGGCTGTGTGGTCACTGCGAGGCTGGTGGGGTGGAAACAGAGATGCACTTTCTCCTACATTCCTTTCTCACACAATCCTTTCACACTAGGATTGTTATAATTTTCTATTATTCATTGTTGTGGCTTGTATGCTTTGGCAATACAATGTCTTGTGCTTGTCATGACAATGAAGGTTATTTGAATTGAATTGAATTGAATTGAATTGAATTGAATTGAGAGAGAGAGGGGTGGAGGGCCCCAGTGCAACCGAGTAACATTATATTTAATTTACATTGACTTTACATTCAATTTGTTTTACATTAAATATCATTTACATTTACTTCATACTGTATTACATTACCTTTACATTGCATTTACTTGACAATGACTTTGCACAGGTTCTCACAGTTCTACAGTGGGAAAGGGCTATAGTGAGCACACAAACGCCCAATCATAATCATGCACACACACACACACACACACACACACACACACACACACACACACACACACACACACACACACACACACACACATAAATACTCAAGGAAGCACAGGCCCCATTGCTATTAAAAATAGAAAAGTTGGGCCTCCCGGGTGGCGTAATGGTAAAGGCATCTGACCAGGATGCATATTGCCCACTGCGGCCAGGGTTCGATTCCCGGCTGCCGGCTGCGCTGTCCACCCCAGGGAGGGGGGAGGGAAGATGGCATGAGTTTGCTGCAGAAAGCTTTGCTGGCCGTATCGGAATCACGGTCCGCAATAAACAAGTTCTGTCTCGGAGGAGGCGGTTCGTCATTCCTGCCACTACCGATATCAGAAATAGGCTAGCAGCGGGTTGTGGGGGGATAGTTGGAATAATAGAGGGCATAATTGGCCACCAAATTCTGAAAAAATTTGGAAGACAAAAAAAGCGTAGGTTTCGGTGTAAACCCAAAGCCCACGGATCCCTGGGAGGGGTGGCGTTGGGCCCGGTGTGCCGGTTCTGTTGGATGTTAAGGAGGAAAGTTGGGAGAAGTTTAGTTTCAGACAAGAGACTGCAGAGTCAGCCAGTTCCCACTGCGCCTGGCGATGGTGGGAAACTTCCCTGGGAAGCGTACGATGGCGAGCCGGTCCCGGCGCCACGAGGAGCCGCGCGGCGGGTGACAGCGCAAGAGAGAGAGCGAGAGGGAGGGACAGAGAGAAAGAGAGACTCGTCTGACTAATCGCCTCCCTCTCATCTCCCGTTTAACAACTTTCCCAGCGAGAAGCGATGGCAGTTTGAGGCCAGCGTCAGCCTGCTCTGTTCCTCCCGTTTGATTCAGGCACGCATCGGTTTCCTGTCTCTCTGCACTTTCTTCCTCTCTTTGTCCTCGATCTCCTGAGTGGTGATAAGCAGACCATACCTTTCTCTCTGTCTTTTGCGCATCCCCACGGTAACCCCAATTTCACCCAGTAATGTTGTGAAGCGCCCTGCTATAGAACACCCACCTGCTGATGGAGAAACGATGATGAGGAGAGCAAGGGCCTTCTGAGAGGCTTTAGAACAGCACCAGCATGGCACATTACAGCTCAACACAATGCAATACAGCACAGCACATTACAGCACATTACAGCACATTACAGCTCAACACAACGCAATACAGCACAGCACATTACAGCACATTACAGCACATTACAGCTCAACACAACGCAATACAGCACAGCACATTACAGCTCAACACAATGCAATACAGCACGGCACATTACAACTCAACACAATGCAATACAGCACAGCACATTACAGCTCAACACAATGCAATATAGCACAGCACATTACAGCTCAACACAATGCAATACAGCACAGCACATTACAGATCAACACAATGCAATACAGCACAGCACATTACAGCTCAACACAATGCAATACAGCACAGCAAGACACAGCACAGCATAGCACAACCCAACACAATACAGCACAACAAAACACATTACAGCACAACACAACACAATACAGCACAACAAAACACATTACAGCACAACAAGACACAATACAGCACAACAAAACACATTACAGCACAACACGACACAATACAGCACAGCAAACACAATACAGCACAACACAACACAATACAGCACAGCAAACACAATACAGCACAACAAACACAATACTGACCCCTTAAAAAAACCACCACAAAGCAAAATGGATTGGGAAAATGGATTTGTATCCTATATTTGTCAATGCCCATTCAGGTTTACAACTTTTTCCATGCAATAATGGACTATTAAAATCTGCCAGACATTTTTTTAAATTAAAGGTACAGGCTCCTTAAAGGGATGAATTGAGACTCAAAGTGAAAACACCATTGAAACCAAACTCTCTGAAACGTTATAGCGAGCCATCAGAGGGCAGGTATACAGAAACAATAAATTTACATTGTTCTCATGCTTCGCCCAATTTCAGAGTTAAGCGCGTGTATAGCAGAAGTCTGAATACGAAAACTTTTCCCGTGCAACTGGACGGAATTTAAGCAGGTGCTTAAAGCCGTGTTCACACGGACAATAAGGTATGCGTCAAAAACGCACTTCTGCCATTGTTTTCAATGAGAGTAGTGCATTGGTGCGTCATAACGGAAGGCCAACGGAAGTTAATTTTGACATATTAATGCGTCAGCCAATAGGAGACAGATAGAGCGGGACCTGAAATTCAGTGGGCGGGCTTTCGTTTGTTTGTTTTTTAAAACCAAATGGATGCCGCTGTGACCGTTTCCCTGGAGTTGTTCAATATATTCAGAAAAAACGCGAGCGTTGACCTGGCACACTGTCAATGTGTCCACAGTTCAGTTTAGTAACAAAATATGTGCATTTATTTATCTCACAAGGAATATTAGGCTAGCTAGCTATAGGATATGACAAGTTAGCAAAAATGCTAATTGACCTCACTAAGCCTATGAGACTATTGGTAGATCCAGCATTATAGGATATTACAGGCTAGCGAAAATGATCAGTATTGTTTTATATCATTACTGTAACCTCAGCTATACACTAAAATCTCATATTGCTGCAAAAATGCATGTATTTTAAATTTTACAATATAAAAAGTTGCGTTGACTGGTTTTCAATTTACCTAGCTTCGTAGGTAACGTTAGCATAGTAGCGAACCATAGACATGCCTACATCAAACCACCAATGCATACCTATGTGTCCATTCAACGCATACCCTATTGTCAGTGTGAACACAGCCTAAGACAGTTAACTATGAATAGGGCCCTTAATAAACAGTTCGATACATTTATGAGAAATGAAATACATGTATATATATAATGAAATAAGTCGCACATCCCAGCACACGTGTGTGCACTTACACAGAAGTATCAGAGATGCGGTTTGTGTGAGGTCAGACTGTGATGCTGGGAGCCGGCTGCTCCTCCTCTTTGGCTGCTGTCAGCTGCTGTTCCCTCCCACAGCCTAGGAGCCTACAGGACCTTGGACAGCGGCAGCCTCACAAAGTAATGAGCTTAGGTGTTGCCTATTGCCTTCATTAAGCCTTCTATAAAAGCACAGCCTGGGGGAAGCCTTTGCTTTTAGGACATGAATGAATTGGTGCTGGCTTTTTGTTCCACCCTCTTCCGTATGGTTTTAAGTGTGGCTTTATTAACCTGTTATCCTGCTTTATTTGGGTTTTGCCTGCCCTGACAAGGGAGAATAGAATGGCCGCTGGCCTGTTTGAACACTTCTTAGTTGTGTTTTCTTTCCCTGCACTTGCCACCTGGCATGGTGGCCACCCTGCTACACAGACATGCAGCTGTCTGTCACTTCAATTAATTAATATATATTGAAAAAATGTGCTGTTGAGATGAAGGCGTGAATGTGTGAATGTGTGTACGAAAGGGAGCGGGGGCGCTCAGACTCACCGGTGGCAGACGGACAGCAGATCCGCGCTTGGCGTGCGCTCACCCGCGGCGGCGGAGTGACGATGACATTCACGGCCGACCGGAGCGCAGGAGGGCCCCTCTCAGCCCCTCTCTGTCAGATCGCCCCCGCCATCATGAATAACTCATTTCTCAGGCTCACCTGGCCTTGTTTACAGCAATTAAATATGCATGCGCCTCCTTTATTACGTTTTAACCACAGATGCCGCTTTGACACTTTTTGCCCCTCTGATTCTGATGTGAAGTTTGTAGCCCCTGCAATGTCCCTGCTGCTAAGGAGCCTCTGTAGACTGTCCCGGGCCCCCTGACCTTAAATGCCCCCGCGCCCTGAAGAGAAGCACCTCCTTCTGACCCCCCACAACTCATCATCATTTGGCAGATTGTCTCCAGTCTACCCTTGGTCTTCCTCTGCAGCTGTTCCAACTCAGGGAAAGCTCTTGGCTGGATGGACTGTCCTGTGATGGTTCATCTGCCCGGGTGTGTCCTTGCTGTGACAGCTTGTTCTGGTTTAAGTATCAACTTAAGTATGGAACATAATAAGTCATTTATTTTAACATTAAAATTAAAAATGTAATGTAGGCCAGTGTGCATACCCTATTGTCAGTGTAAACACAGTCTGGTGTGGTTGTTAAGTCAGTTGAGTTCTGAATAGGGCCCTTAATAAACAGTTTGATAGATTGATGAGAAACAAAATATATGTTAATAAACATTTGATAGATAGATAGATATGCAGATAGTATTTGCAGAGCATACATTGGTGGTATGATTCAGGGAAAGTATTGGGAGGAGTGGAGCCGTGTTTCTTTCCTGCAAGGGAGAAAAATATAAAAACATGATAACCTTTATAATCTTTATTAATATTCCATTACCATTAAAACATTTTTTATTTTATTTATTTGTTTATTTTGTCAGGGAAAAAAACATGTTACAATGTAAAAAAAGAAAGAAATTTTATTTTTTCCAACAGCTGTCCCCCAATAACCTACAGAAAGGAAAAATAATATATCAAAAACTAAAAACAAACAAAACAAAATACAAGCACAAACACATTAGAAAAAAATATATCCACCAATACAGTAAAATAACAAATAATAAAACAAAACCAAACACAAGTAACTGTAAATGACCTAAAAGTACAAAAGTTCTTCACCATTCCAAAAACATTTTGTCTGAAAGATTTATTACATGAATTAATAAATCTTGTCCTCCTATAATTCAAATTTGGGACAGAGCTTAATATTCTTAATTGTTAATAATAATAATAATAATAATAATAATAATAATAATAATACTGTTTCACTTCACCCTGCTGCAGTACACGTTTCAGGCCCACGCCTGGCATGCTCACCCTAGCCACCGTCCGACGCACGGCATCACGGCTTCACAAAAGCAGAGAACATCCGCCGCAGAGAACTGAGGTCACACGATCAGCGAAGGTCACAGTGAGGCTGGCCATGTGATTCAGGCGGGCAGGCCATGGGTGCATCGCGTGCCAACAAGGGCGAGCGGGGCTGAGCGTGCGGTTGGAGGGCTGCGATCCCGTGGGGGGTTTGGGGGGGGGCAGACTGAGTGGGTCTAACGATGTGTTTCAGCCAGAGACGACCCCCCCTGTAGCTTGTCTCACCTCCCACGGAGCCGCAGGGGTGGGGGCGGAGCGGGACGGGAGCGTGTTGGAGAAAAGGAACATGGAGATTTATCAAACTTGTCAGGGGTGCGCGGCAGTATTCCCAGGGCCCTGGGCCCCCCGAGACAGGGAGAGGCCCCCACTGTGATGAGCCAGATAAATCTTACTGCCCTGTCAGAGAGCCGTCCGCTTCCTACACCTCTCTCTCTCTCTCTCTCTCTCTCTCTCCCTCCCTCACTGTCCCTCTCTCTCTCCCTCTCTCTCTCTCTCTCTCTCTCTCTCTCTCTCTCTCCCTCCCTCACTGTCTCTCTCTCTCTCTCTCTCTCTCTCCCTCCCTCACTGTCCCTCTCTCTCTCCCCCTCTCTCTCTCTCTCTCTCTCTCTCTCTCTCTCTCCCTCCCTCTCTCTCTCTCTCTCTCTCTCTCTCTCTCTCTCCCTCCCTCACTGTCCCCCTCTCTCTCCCTCTCTCTCTCTCTCTCTCTCTCTCTCTCTCTCTCTCTCTCTCCTCTCTCCCTCCCTCACTGTCCCTCTCTCTCTCTCTCTCTCTCTCCCTCCCTCACTGTCCCTCTCTCTCCCCCTCTCTCTCTCTCTCTCTCTCTCTCTCTCTCTCTCTCCCTCCCTCCCTCACTGTCCCTCTTCTCTCTCTCTCTCTCTTTCTCTCTCCCTCTCTCCCTCTCTCTCTCTCTCTCTCTCTCTCTCTCTCTCACTGTCCCTCTCTCTATCCCTATCTCAGGACTCTCTCTCTTTCTCTCTCTCTCACCTACATATGCACATATCTGCACATACACACACACACACACACACACACATCTGCAAACATACATACATACACACATGCACCAGCAGGCATACTTCTGATCGAACTTTTTTAATTTACTTCATGGGAAACATTTGTGATCATTACTAATATTACTCATTTACCATATTTGTTTGGAAAGAAATTATACTGCAGAATAATACTTCAATAAAAATGGCAAAATGAAAAATGTGTTTGAGTGTGCCATAAAGGAGTGAATGTGTGTGTGTGTGTGTGTGTGTGTGTGTGTGTGTATGTGTGTGTATCTGTGTGTGTGTGTGTGAGCATTTGTGTGTGTGTGTCAGTGCACACCAGCGAGACCATGCAGGTCAGCCAGGCACAGGCCTAAGTTCGAGCTAAAGTGATGTTGGGTCGACGGAAACCCTCACCCCTCTCTGTGCTTTCTGTTCTGATGCTTAAATATTTCAGCAGCCGCAGGGCTGGGGGCTGGGGGCTGGGGGCTGGCGTGGGACATTAGTCGTGTTGGAGCTCACAGAGTGCCTGTCCGTCTGTGGGAGAGGGGAGGGACAGCGCAGAAACACAGGCTTATGTACAAACTGCCCCCCCAAAAGCAGAAGTGCCATTAAACATTGATCGTGGCTCTTGTGCCCTGATGTTCCCAAATGTGAGTCAACCACATGGCAGGAGTGGAAGTACAGACATGAAATGAATAAATGAATAAAATATGTTTTCAATATTCGTCCGTGGCACTGACAGGTTCTCAACCGATCCGCACGCCCTCACGTTAACATTCTGGAGCGGGCCCAAGATTCTGAACTCTGAACCTGAGTAGAAATTCCTTTTTCGTATAAATTATTGTCTCCGGTTCCTACATACATGCATATACACATCTTAGAACTCAACTTTCTGCCCCATTTGCATGTCAACACTGTCCTTACAGGACAGCAGAGGTGAACTGTTGTTCATGAATGATTATTTTCAGCTCACCCTTACATCTCCATAGTTAAGATTTGGGGGATTTTTTGGGGGAAGAAAGTGGTATCACATCATTTTTGTAACCCCCATGGGTGCTGCAGCCACAGATGAAGGAATCCATAATTTGTTTGTACCCAAGAAAGGTTGACAGAATCATGTCAAAATGCATGATAATATTTGTGAAAACATTTGGAATGTATACTCTGAAGTCATGATAATTTAAATGTAGCTTTGTGGAAATCTTTTTTTTTTTTTTATTCACAGATGTGTGCCCTGTCTGTTTAAAGGTGTCGGACAACATTTATTATCCATTATTTCTATTTGATAAATGATCACACATTGTAAACTGACCCCAAGAGATGACACACACATGCACTCACACATGCATTCATAAATGTAAGATTTATTTTTCTATGATAAAATAAAATTGTTGCTCATGGTGGATTCTTGACTCCAAAATGCCCTACCCAGCAGTGGAATCATCTAGGAGCAGCTGATAATAATCAGAATCACTACAGTTGAACACAGGTGGAGGCCAATTAGATTGGTGTGTGATCTGGAAGGTGATTGGTTACCCCTGATCTAGATTACAATTGGTATGATAAGCAGGTGTAGACTTATCAATCCAAATTATTCTAGTTTTTTAACTTTTAATTAATGTTCAGAAATTCAGAGATTTTTTTTTCACTTGGAAGTTGTAGAGTAAAATGTGTAAATAAAGGTGGAAGAAGTCTGATTTAATATGTTTTAATATGTTTAACATGTTTCTGGCTGTAAGGCTTCAAAATGTGACATTTTTGAGATGGGGTGTAGACTTTAAAGGGGCACTGTATATGAATGCTAGGGATTAATGTAGTACTCATCTACCAATCATAAATACAGGTAACTGCCAAAGTAAAGGAAACACCTCAGTAAATTAAGGGTTCTGGCAGCTCTGTTATGGTGTGGGGTTGCATTTTCCTGGCATGGTTTAGGTCCCAATGGTGAAGCACATCTATCCTGATGGGAGTGGTCTCTTCCAGGATGACAGTGCTCCCATCCACAGAGCACGGGTGGTCACTAAATGGTTTGATGAGCATGAAAACAATGTAAACCACATGCCATGGCTGTCTCAGTCACCAGATCTCAACCCAATTGAACACTTATGGGAGATTCTGGAGGGGCACCTGATACAGCATTTGAAGAATTGCTCCAATAGAGTTCCTGACACTTGTAGAATTTATGCCAAGGTGCATTGAAGCTGCTCTGGTGGCTCGTGGTGGCCCAATGCACTTTAAAACACTTTATTTTGGTATTTCCTTTATTTTGACAGGTACCTGTATATGTGATTCACAGAATTCAGGATCGGTTCCATAAGGTTATGAGCAGCCTGGTCAGGCTCATAGCACTGTAAGGTTATGAGCAGCCTGGCCAGGCTCATAGCACTGTAAGGTTCCTGTGAAGCTGAATTTGATCTCACCGTGTTACACGTAAGACCCTTCTACATGTGGGAGGACTTTGCTTCCAGTGGCATTTAGGAGGCTGTGAGGAAAGCGAAAGAACCCCCGTTGCTCTCCGCGAGATTCGATGATGTGGGATTACAATGTGGAGGCTGAAAGACTGGAGGAGGATGTGTCACAAACCGCCTTTCTCATGAAACATTCATGTGGCATGCAGAGAAATCTCTCAGCTGTTTGTTAGTGGGGAGAGTTGGGAAGGGTGGGTGGGGAGTGTTGGCAGAGGTGTGAGGTGACGAGGGGCAGGGAGAGGTGGGGGGGAGCAGACAGCGCGAGCAGCCAGGGGTTGAGTCCCCAGAGCAGGGGAACAGCTTGTGGATCCTGTGGAGATCTCACCCACCCAAGCATTGAACAAATCCCCTCCAGCATACACACTCTGCAAACACGCACAGATGCACACACACATCCTCTGCATGCACGCACGCGCGCACACACACACATCCATCCTCTGCATGCACACACACACACATACACACACCCAACCTCTGCACACACACATCCAACCTCTGCACACACACACACACACACACGCACACACACATCCAATCTCTACACACACACACACACACAAATACACCCAACCTCTGCACACACACACACTCACACATCCAATCTCTACACACACACACACACATCCAACCTCTGCACACACACACACACACACACACACACACACACACACACACACAAACACCCCCAACCTCTGCACAGACAGACAACCTGCTGGGTGTGTGAAGAGAAGGAGAAAGAAAGACAGAAAGGGGAGGGAAAGAGAGATGGAAGGGGAAAGAGACAGACATAGCATTAGGTAGAAGATTTGGATCGTGAGAATTTTGTGTGAGAGAGATAGCAAGAGAGAGAGATAGAGTTGAGGAGTTTTGAGTTGAGGAGAGGATAGAGAGAAAGTTGAGTTTCAGGAGAGGTAGAGAGGGAAGGCATAGAAAAGAGGAAAGAGAGAGGGGTGAGAGATAGAGAGATACCCATTGTTAATTTATACCAGAAAGAGGGCAACTGAAATTCTGGATCCATCTAAAATTTTGCAACCTGTTACCACAAGGCACACATACACACACGCATAAAACATACACACACACACACACATACTCACACGCATGCGCACACATACACACACACACACACACACACACAAAACATACACACACACACACATACTCACACATAAAACATACACACACACACACGCACATACTCACACACTCACATGTACACACACATGGACACACACACATGCACATATACACATGTACACAAAAGTGTTAATTACACATATTTTTGGCATTACAAATTATCTTTGCCATGGCAATAAAGCAAATTGACATTTTGAAACTCACATTGAAATAATGTATATGTAACGGAGTTGGCTCTGCCTGCAGCGGGTTTTTAACCAAGGATCTCGACGCGACAAGAGAGTGATTTAGCCCGCTCAAATCCCTAACTCTGGGAACTGATCACACTCTTACCGATGTCACATTCTATAGCGGACGCTCACTTGTTAACGCACGTACCCACCGCTACATATATACACTACCGGTCAAAAGTTCGTGAAAAAGAAGGGCCTGGCGGATGGCGCAGCGGTCTAACGTACCACGCTTCAGAGTCGGATCGAAACCTGCGTCTCTACCAGACCGGCCCTGGTCGTCAGCCCGATCGGAGGCGGCATTTGGCTGTCCGCCTCCAGGGGAGGGTGGAGGGAGAGCCGGCACGAGTTCGTCGAGGAGAAGGTTAAGGAGTCCGTGGAAGATTTCCTATCTCGAAAGAGGCGGGAACACTCAACCAGGAATGTGTGAAATAAAAAACAGTTAGTGAAAAAGAATGTAATTTTCAGTGTTATAAAAAAAAGGCCCTTTTCAGTGAACAAGTAATGGGTTAACGTGGGTTAACAGTCACTCTGTGCAAATCGCCGACTCTGGATCCAGAAAAAGAGCCCCAGACCATCACGCTTCCTCCTCCATGTTTGACAGTTGGTGAAATTTTGATTCATAAGACGTTCATCCAGTCTTCAGTAGTCCACTGGCGGTGCTTCATGGCCCAGGCAAGCCTCTTTTTCTTATTTTGTCATCTTTGCAATGGCTTTCTTACTGCCACTTAACCTGTAAAACCTGCAGCTCGAAGTCTTCTCTTCACAGTTGAAACTGAGACCAGTGTTAAGCTGTGCTTGAAGCTGTTGTCCTGTGAGCCGCCTATCACACAAGTTGTTGACTCTCAGAAACTTGTCTTCTGATTTTGTTGTGGCTTTGGGTCTGCCAGACCTGTTCCTGTCAGGGTTTTTTTTTTCCGTTTTTGGTAACCTAAACTTTTTATTTTTTTACCTCTGGCAGTTTACCGCTTACCTTTGTACCATTTCAGGTTATTCACTGGACTTGAACTGCTTAAATTTCAGTAAAAACTGGAAAATGGGGGTGTTCTAAAAAAATTAATGAACATATTCAGTATGATTGTTCATTATTATATTATTATATAATACTATTGTTTTTAAATTATTTGTACAATATGTGTACTATGCTTTAGCAACAAAATTGTATTTGTCATGCCAATGAAGCTCCATTTGAATTCAATTGAATTTGAATTGAAAGAAAGAGAGAGAGATAGAGAGAGAGGTGGAGAAAGGACATGGAGAGAGATAGATAGAGAGAGAGACAGAAAGGGACAGAGAGAGACATGGAGAGTATGAATGAGATTAAGCTGGATGTGGCTAAGGGTATGTGCTAAGCAAAGTAGTAACTTAGTGCACAATTTCAATTATCAGACACGTCAGTATTATTTCACAAGCCACTGAACAATGACTACACTTTATTCAGCAGATAATGAGTACAGCAATGCCCTGGTGACCCCCTTCCCATTTCAGCGTCCACTTTGTTCACTTGGTTACCTCCTTCCGTCCTTTGTTTGTCTGTTTGTTTGTTTGTTTGTTAGTCCTGTAACAGGGAAACCCAAAGGCCGAAGGTCAAGGTCAGGACTTTTCTGATTGGAGTACAAGGAGACTCTCAGCTGATGTCAGGTGAACCTTGATTGCTGATAGGTGACAAGCTGACCACTGGCAAGCCCCATGGACAGAGAGAAAGAGAAAAAGAGAGAGAGGGGCAGAGGGGGAGAGGGGGGACGACCTCCTGCCAGAGGGAGACAGAACATGTATTTATTTACCACTTATTTAGCGGATTACAAGGTAAATTTGGCAAATAACACAGAGTGCAAATAACCAGGATTGCCAAGTGATCACCAGAATAGAGTGCAGAGCATCACCACACTGGAGAGATTGAGGGATTGAGAGAGATGGAGAGAGAGAGAGAGAGTGAGGGATTGAGAAAGAGGGGGAGAGATGGACAGAGAGAGAGCAAGGGATTGAGAAAGAGGGAGAGAGATGGTCAGAGAGAGTGAGGGATTGAGAGAGAGGGGAAGAGATGGAGAGAGAAAGAGAGGGATTGAGAAAGAGGGGGAGAGATGGAGAGATGGAAAGGGAGAGTGAGGGATTGAGAAAGAGAGGGGGGGATAGGGCGAGAGACAGAGCGATGGAACACAAGTTTCTCTGATCGCAGACCTTCCTCCTCCTCCTCCTCTCCCTCTTGGCCGCTACACTTTTACCCTCTCCAATTAAAGAGTAATTTCCCCAGACTCCCATTGTGTTCCAATACAAAGCGACCCAGTGAAGAGTCCCCCTGTCAGCACAGATTACACTCTCTAGTGCCTGACTTTAATGAACCTGAGAGAGAGAGATACGTACTGCTCCCGTACCCAACAACAGACGATGAAACTACACACACACACACACACTCACACACACACTTACACACACACACACACACACACACACACACACTTACACACACACACACACACACATTCACACACACTCACACACTCTCTCACACACACACACACACACACACACACACACACACATACATACACACACAGTCATACACACTCTCACACACACTATCTCACACACACACACACACTCATACACACTCTCTCACACACACTCTCACACAAACACACACTCACACACACACACTCACCTACACACACACTCACACATACACACACACGAACACAGTACACACACACTCACACAGTGCGCACACTTATACACAAACTACACACACACACACACACACCCAAAACTACACACAAGGAGTCTAGGAATCAGGGAAGAGAGGGGGGAGAAGGATGGATGTTGGAAAGTAATGGTGATGTGCCATAAATGTACAAAAACACATATACACAAAACACAAATATGCACACACATGTGAACATTGACACATGCGTACACACACAAAATAATCTGCATGCACGCATTCCCATAGACACACACACGAGCACACACACATAAATAAAACGGTTGTCACACATTGCTTTCTTTATTATTTTACTGCTCCAGTTACCATTATTATAATTATAGTGCTATGCATTGAAGTAGCCCGTATATTTAACCCACTTAAGACACATACAGGTTACATCAATACATAACACTATAATTATAATAATGAATTCTGTCCATTTTATATCATAATTACTTCACTGGTACAGTTCCTATTATAATAATTACAGTGTTATCCATTAACGCAACCTGTATACTGTATTTGTTAATTGGGTTAAATGGTTTTTCTTGGGGTTTTTTCTGTTGTTGTTTTCAGATCAATTGCACTTGGCTTTGGCAGTATTCACAGGATGTATTTAATTTCGATAAAACATATTGAACAGAGCTGAAGTGAGACAGAGAGAGAGAGAGAGAGAAGGAGGCAGAGAGAGAAAGAGAGGGAGGGAGAGAGAGAGAGGGAGGCAGAGTGAGAGAGAAAGGCAAGGAAGGGAGTGGAAGAGAGATGGACAGCTTGATGTATAACTCAGCCCCCCTCTCTCTCTCTCTCTCTCTCTCCCCATCCCTCGATCCATCCCTCCATCTCTCAGCAGCGCTCTCTCATAATAACCAGGCATCAGTTGTTGTTGACATTATTGTTATCATTATTATCATCATTTTTATTATCTTCGTTTTCAAGCTGTCGTTGTCCAGGACAATCCTTGCAGGCCTCACACCCCTAGGGGTGAGGAGGGCAGGGTGGGGTGGAACAGCGCTCTTGATTGAATTATCCAAGGGGGTCACATGGCAGGCTGGCCGGTTACTCTGTGAGTGACAGTGTCTTTGCACAACTTGCTCCTCCCTGAAGCCCCTGTCTCCCCTACTCACCACCAGACCCCTGAAACACAGCTCCACCCCTACCCTGTCTCTCCTGCTCAACACAGACCCCTGAAACACAGCTCCACCCCTACCCTGTCTCTCCTGCTCAACACCAGACCCCTGAAACACAGCTCCACCCCTACCCTGTCTCTCCTGCTCAACACCAGACCCCTGAAACACAGCTCCACCCCTACCCTGTCTCTCCTGCTCAACACCAGACCCCTGAAACACAGCTCCACCCCTACCCTGTCTCTCCTGCTCAACACCAGACCCCTGAAACACAGCTCCACCCCTACCCTGTCTCTCCTGCTCAACACCAGACCCCTGAAACACAGCTCCACCCCTACCCTGTGTCTCCTGCTCAACACAGACCCCTGAAACACAGCTCCACCCCTACCCTGTCTCTCCTGCTCAACCAGACCCCTGAAACACAGCTCCACCCCTACCCTGTCTCTCCTGCTCAACACCAGACCCCTGAAACACAGCTCCACCCCTACCCTGTCTCTCCTGCTCAACACCAGACCCTGAAACACAGCTCCACCCCTACCCTGTCTCTCCTGCTCAACACCAGACCCCTGAAACACAACTCCACCCCTACCCTGTCTCTCCTACTCACCACCAGACCCCTGAAACACAAAACTCACCCCATCTGTCATCAGAGTCAGCTATTGTTCTGCACGTCCATCAAGCCACACATCGAGTGAGTGTTTCATTTGCGGGGTGAAGCGTTGTCCCATGAATGTCCCATGTGTCCAGAATCCTGTGGCTAAGCCATATCTGCAGTGGCCATAGAGGCTCAGATAATGGCAGGTGTTCTCTCACTGCTGTCCGTCGGTCCATCCATCCGTCCGTCTGTCGGTCCATCTGGCCTTCTGTCCATCTGTCCAGGTGTCCTTCTGTCCACCCGTCCGTCCTGCATATGCAGAAGAGTGGTCCGTGGAGGCACCGTGCCGGAGGGACCTCATTTCGTTTTTCTTTTTTAAAGCGGAGTGGTTTTTGCAGCGCTCAGCAGCCGGGACAGTGGTCGTTAAAACTCAGTTTGATTGCGTTTGGCTGCGGGGCCGATCGATGGGGAAATGGACGGTATTGATCAGGAGGCTGAGCCCCTCGGGGGAGTCGTGATCCTGGGCCGGGACGACCCCCTTGGCTGGGTTCTCCTGGCACAGCCCAGGGCCCCACTTTGGGGGCCAGATGGCTGTCTTCCCCCTACAGGGTTAATAACTGCACCCCCTACAGGTGAGACAGGGCCATTGGCCTGAACTGAACTGGACTGAATACTCTCTGCAGTGGAGTGCAGACCTGGGGCAAGTACTGCTTTAAACTACTGTTTACAGAAGCACTCTGTACTACTGTTATTCACATGTTACTAACCAAAATGTACAATCATATGAAGGTAAGAATTCTATTGTGAATGTTGGAGAAAATAGAGGATTGCTTTCCTTTAAAATTGCCATTCATCTGCAAGGATTTTTTACTGGTGTATAAAGGGTTAAAGTGTTTCCAGTAATGGTTTGACCCGGTCCGGTGGACCGTGCCAGGTGGTTAGGTAATGGCCATGCCTGTGCGCCCGTTTCTGCACCACCTCATAAATCACCAGAACCTGGCAGCGTGGGGCCGGGACAGGATGCTTCCAGTGAAAAGCATTTTGTTACTTGAAAGTGGAGCTGATGGGCCAGCAAAAAAAGGTTACACCCTACAGGCCAAACACAGTACTGCAGGAGAACCAGTGACTATTTTACACTCTACAGGCCACACACAGTACTGCAGGAGAACCAGTGACTATTTTACACCCTACAGGCCACACACAGTACTACAGGAGAGAGAGGGGACTGTTTTACACCCTACAGGCCACAGACAGTACTACACAGAGTGACTATTTTACACCCTACAGACCACACACAGTACTACAGGAGAAGGAGTAACTATTTTACACTCTACATGTCACAGACAGTACTACACCATGTTGAACACTGAACGTTTGCTCTCTCCGCCACTTAGTCAGCACAATTAACAATAACAGAAGCACAGAGTGCTGAAACTGAGCCAACAAAGACTAAGAGAGTGACGGAGAGAGAAAGAGAGAGAGAGAGAGAGAGAGAGAGAGAGAGAGAGAGAGAGAGAGAGAGAGAGAGAGAGAGAGAGAGAGAGAGAAAGGAAGGGAGGAAGGGAGGGAGAGAGAAAGAGAGAGAACTCATCTGGAGTGCTTCCGTCCCCAGAAATGTGTGTGCAGGCATTGTGCCAGTGACTGGGGTGAGAGTCCTGGAATTCCAGCCCAGTTATCCAGTGGCTCCCGCATGCTTTCACTTTATTTATTCATGTTCCGAGGATGGTTCTCCTGCTCCTGGGGAAGTCCCAGCAGGAGAGCCACCAAGCAGGATACAGGAACTGAGCCAGAGTGAGCCATCTTGTTCCATATTGGGAACCATATCTTTGTAATTAATTATTTTTTAGTGAGAATGAGTTGAATGTTTTCAGTGAGCACTGACTTTGTGGAGAAAAATGTAAACAAAAAAACCACTCTCATTTAACTGTATGTCAGAGTTAAGGACGCGAATGTGTATTGAATCCAGCCAGCTGTGTGTGTGTGTGTGTGTGCAGGTGGAGGGGACTGAGTAACATCCGCATGGAGGATGCACCGTGCCTGCTGCTCCTCTCTCCTATTTCACTATGTAAGGGCTTGCAGAGGTCAAAGGTCACCCTGACACTCACGTTGGGCGAGGCTGCGTGGGCCAGTAGGGGGCGCTCTTCCAACGGCAAAGCAGTGCGTGATGGGGACACTGTGCTGTAGGAAACGTCGGTTCTTTCCACAAACGTGGGCTACATGTCCGAGTCCGTGTCATATGATTACAGGAGACACCACCCTTGAGGCACACAAAAAACACACACCACCTCAATCCCATACCCCCCTTGTCCCCCACATCGCATTGGAACAGAAAAGAGGGTCAGGTAAGGTCACATGAACACAAAGTCCACACGATGAACACAGTTCATTGTCATTTATCTTGTACTTCGCATTGTTGTGAAAAACCAAACAAATTCTGGCTGCTATAGGGTTATTATACGGCACAAATATAATCAATTAGAAAAAAAAAAAAAACTGCATTAACAAGTTATGACATTAGGCCATTAATGATGTCATCGCATAACGGTGGCGATGGTTTTTCACTGACTGTATGACATAATTCCGTCTACTGTTGCCCATAAAAGTTATCCACATCTTCCTAGAATGGAATTTGTCTTAGCAAAGCTGTTTAGCAAAACACACACACATAGACATAGACACACACATACAAACACACACCTGGGGTGAGCAAACACACTCATACACACAAAGCAAAGTGCTGAAGTTGACAACATTTTTGATGGGCCTTTTGATGAAAGACAAAGGAAATCTTTGAGGTTTCACCCAGAGAGTGAAAGAGAGAGCGGGAGAGAGAGGAAGAGAGGGAGGAAGAAAGGAAGAGAGATATAAAGCTCACCGCTCCTCTCTTTCTCTTTCCCTCTCACAGCAGTTTTTTCTTTAACCCCGCCCTGGCTAATGCCCCCCACCCCAGTCTCTGTAGTGTCAGTCTCCCTGTCCTCCCCCTCTACTGATGCTGATGCAAGCCCTTGGGTGGGGGGTTGTTGGTGGAATTTGGGGAGGGGAGGTGGTGCACCTATCTGAGCAGACAGAGACGGAAAGATTGACACCCCACACCCTCCTCCCCCCCGCGCCCCGCCCGCCCCCCAGGCAGCCAGGTGAAATCGCTGATCATCAGGCGCTGCTAGTGCTGAACAGGGGGATAAAAGCGCTGCGTCGGGGGTTCTGAGCTCCGTCCCACAGCGGCGTCGGGAACGACTCACCTGATCACGGCCTCAGAGCCTCCCTCAGCGCTTTCTCACCCCCGCGCCCTCCCATCTGGTCATCAGGGGGTCATTAATCGTCCCCCCCCACCCCTCCCCCGTGGAGGAAGTCCGAGGCGTCCGCTTGATGAACGGCAAGGTTGGGTGGCTCTCCCACTCAGCGTTTGGGGTTCGGGCCGCGTGCACGAGGGGTGTGGAGGGAGGGGGGGCCGAGGCCCCTCCTGTTTGTTTGTCTCCCTCATTAATGACGGTTGATTTGCCAGCAGTCTGTGAACCGTGAGCCGAGTCATTAAACCCAGGCCACAGGAACACCCCCTCTCTCAGCAACACAGGAACACAACCCCCCCTCCCTCAGCAACACCTAAACCCTGATGAGACAGACATGACTGCACCCTTTCCTCTCTTACAACTTTTCACATTGTCTGTTTTTTGGGGGGTTTTCCCCTATTTGGCGAAGGACAACTTTTCTCACCGGGCACAAAGTTATCTCAAACGTGAGATTGTATTTTTCTGTATTTATTGCAGAGAGGGGTGTCTATCAGGACAGCAATGCCCCTGTCCACAGTGCACGAGTTGACGCCCGATGGTTTGAGGTGCATGACACTGACGTTATCCATATGTGTTGGCCTTCTCAGTCACCAGATCTGAACCCTGTCGAGCATTTATGGGACGTTCTGGAATGACGCCTGAGACAGCGTTTTCCACTTCCTTCAACGAAGCATGAGCTGATTGACTTTTTCATGCGAGAGTGGTGTCGTATTCCTCCTGCAGACTCTCTGCCGTGGCACATACAGGCCTCACTGGCCCAACACCCTATTAAGTGCTTTTAAATTGGACTTCCTACCTGTGTGTCCTTTCAAGGCTGATCCCATCCAATCAAAAAGCTTGTTGTTTCTTTGACGTGATTGTTCGAGGAATCTGATTGGAAGGGAAACCAGATTGGTGGAATGATTTTCCACTATCATCGCACAGAGCGGGGGCAGGCCAGGAGTGACTCCTTTGGTCAGTCGGGAGCCTGCAGTCTGCCTGCGCCGTCTGCGCGTTATAATGGACACCTCTGACCCAATGGATGTGCAGCTCAGCTGCCGGACTGCAGATCGGTCAGCTGCTTGTGTTTTGGAGGACGCCCGTGCTTGTCTGCACCCTCGTGAAATGACCGGGGAAGCTATCGCAAAGATAATGTAAGCAAGGCTCACAATATGATTGGACGTTTTATACTGGGGAATAAGTAAATAATTGGGATAAAGAAGCAAAATTGTGAAGTAAAACGGGGAGATAGAGAAGTGTGCGAGGCTGAGAGGAATCACTTTGAAAGAGAGAAAATGCTTTGGTGTGTGTATGCGTGTGTGTGTGTGAGAGAGAGAGAGAGGGAGGGGAGAGAGAGAGAGAGACTTTGACTTAAAACCCTGTTTTATTATGGCTTACTTACCCCAGATCAGGACAGCACTTCCAATGTAACATTGATTAACTGCAGCCACATTAAACATAAGAAAAAACAAACCAGAAAAGACAAACCAAAAAATAAGAAATAAATCACAAGAAAACAAAACACAAAACACAAAAAAAGACCATGCTCAAAAAATATTTTTCAAACTACCGTCCTCCATAGAACACAGGCAATGCCGTATACACAGCCTAGCTTCAAATTCAAATGAATTGTTAATTAATACATAATATAAAAATTCTAACTTGAATCTAGACTGAATCAGGAAATGTAGCCTGGAAATCTGTTGAACCTGAACAATTTTCGGAGGCTTCCTCATTGTCCAAATGGCCACTTTCGCTTGAACCATTATAAAATCAACAAGCTTTGATTATTTTTTTTGACGAGATGCGCGTGAGTATGCAGCATTGTAGATAAACATGAGCTTGCCAACTTCAACATCAATAGGTTCACACAGAACCACTAGAAAACTAAAAAGTGCCAATAGTCTGGAGCAGTCTATAAAGATGTGTTCCACAGTCTCCTCCTTGCCACAGAACACATATTTAGAGCTAATGGTGGGATTAACTGATAATGCCCGGTAGAAATTATCCTGTGGAGGACATGCCACTGCAGGTCTTCAGACCTTTTTGGCACCAGAGGTTTGTACAGTGTTCTCCATGCAGGGGTCAGTTCAGCTGCAGCATCAAACTTCTCAGACCACTTTGATTTGGGGAGAAGCTGCATGCATCACCTTCAAACTCCAGTGATATAGGAGCTACTTCTCAGCCTCACGGAACAGTACTCTGGGTGGGAAAGTCTACCTTTTAAGACCAGTCCCTGAGTGAGCTGGACCGACAGCCCTACCCACAATTATTATTATTAATATTATTATTATTATCATCAATTTTATTATCATTGTTTTCAAGCTGTCATTGTCCAGGACGATCCTTGCAGTCCGCACACCCCTAGGTAACAGAGAGAGAGAGAGGGAGAGAGAGGTTTTGACTCTCTTGCATTTAATTGTATTTGCTAAAGAGCACAGAGGGGAAAAGTGGAAGAGAGTAATAGAGACAGCGAGACACCCACCTGCGCAGGGTGACAAACTCATTTTCTCCTGGCAGGCAGCAGCCCCTCCTGATACGCAGTGTCACCCGGCAGGTTGTGACTGCTCTGGCTGTCACTGTCGATTAACATGAACCCCCGTATGCAGTCACCCCCTTACACACGCGCGTGTGCGTGCATACGCTCACACATACGCTCACACACATTCACACACACACTCATACATACGGTCCCACATAAACTCTCTCACACACAGTCACACATATGCACACACACACCCACATGCTCACACATACGCTCACACTCACGCTCACACATACACTCACACACACCCACATGCTCACACATACGCTCACACTCACACACTCACACATATGCTCACACACACACACATGCTCACACATACGCTCACACACACTCACACATATGCTCACACATACACACACACACACTCACACACACTCACACTCACACACACACACACACACACACACACACTGTATACACACACATAAACTCTCTCTCACACACTCACACATATGCACACACACACCCACATGCTCACACATATGCTCACACTCACATGCTCACACACACACACACTCACACGCTCACACATACGCTCACACTCACACACTCACGCATACGCTCACACACACACACACATGCTCACACATACGCTCACACACACACACATATGCTCACACATGCACACACACACATACACTCACACACGCTCACACTCACACACACTCACGCGTACACTCACACTCACACATATGCTCATACACGCTCACGCTCACACTCACACACACACACACACATGCACACTCACAGTCAGTGTGTGTGTATGCAGTGATAGCGGGGCTCTCCACACACTCAGGCAGTTTTACAGAAATCCATAAGGCCCAAACCCAGTGGTGGTTTTCATGCGGCTA